>WYDF02110877.1:0-10393 GCA_009867245.2 Adranes taylori
AAAATGTTTTATTGATACTTAAATTGCAGTTAAGAATCAGGTAGATAAGTGGGTCCTCTGAGCTAGCCATAAGCCGGGAATATTACAAGAGCCTTCAGTTCGACATGTCTTCTGAGCATAATCGGCAACCTTTAAAAGATTATTTTTCTAAAAAAGATAACTAAGAATCCGAATGGAAGAGTAGCAAGAGAAATGGGGTTGCAGATAGGACAATCTACCATAGAGTTATAGCGAAAGTAAAAAAATTAACAAGAGCCACAAATAAAAGCACTAGACGGAAGAGAAAGGTATGCTATACAAATATCTTAACATTTTATTTAAGAGCATTTAAAAAAATTCAGGAATATCCACAATTAATTTGGTGCACAGGAATTTCTTTTAAATGTACTAATAATTCTTTAGCATCACTTCCTAAGTTCCCTATCGATAACTACAAGCTTTAAAAGCAGGCAGTTAATAGAAATCCGAAGCATTAGTTTATTGACTAAAATATGTAAAAGGTATATTTCGGAAAGTTTCCGGATAGTATTATATTTTGGAAAGTTTCCCCTATAATGTAAATTACCATCGCGTCTATAGACGGTCACCAGTCGACTTATCACGATGATGGTCGGTTTGGCGACCGGCTGATTGCCGCGCGTATAGCTAGAGCTGCTTGTCTCTATCTAATCACAAATGTACAATGTACTTCTAGCAATAAACTATTGTCCGTTTTGTTCCTGTTTATACAGCAACGCGCAACACGTGTCCTAAACAGATTAAATTCACATTATGTGTGGTTGGTTGTTCCCTCACATTAAAATTTTATATAGCAATTAATACATAAGTGTTGACTTTATTTATTATATTACTTTTATTATTATATTAGCACATTTTTACATTTTTATGCAAACTACGTACATTTAATTAATTGTTATTTACATGGGATCAACTTATAGCATCCAACATTAGAGAACTTAGATTTAAAATAATAGAATAGCTCCTAAACAGGAGCAGGCCCAATTGCTTTCGCATCCTCCGCAAATTTTTTTATCGCACCACTCTTCAGTTATCTCCGAAACATTACAGTTTATTGTCTTCTCTTTCGTCTACTCATGAATCTGCAAAAAATCTCTGCAAGGGAAGGAATTTATACGCGGTTATTGGGAGTTTCGAAAATAATCTGCAAAAACTGCTAGAGATAATTTACAGCAATGTGGGCTAACTATAAGTTATCAATGTGGGCTAACTAATAATATACCTAAAACTACATCAATGATTGTTAATATATGGAGGTAGATATCACATTTTAATGGGATGAGTTCGCTACACTTCGTTACGTAAACAAAGATTTAAAGTTGTAAAAGAATGAGATTTAATTTTGTTCTGTTTCAGCATACTAGAAGAAAATCTAACTTCGGGAGGCGGTTCGGTTCTCTTCTGTTTAAGAGCTTTTTAATCACCTCAACGTTGAAAACGTCCGTTTGGGAGTCGCTTATGAAACAGGCAGAGTTACAGAAATTTGCAGCATTGTTTGCATATTTGGGTAGAAGTCCTTGCGTCACTGGCTTCAAGAGTAGTATACGGTTTTTTCAAAAGAATCTATCCATCTCGTGTTTGTTGGATTTGTTTGTTGTTTTTGGCTTTGTTTGATAGTTTTTTGTGCATTTTGGTTCGAGTCGGAATGAAGAACTTTCATGAGTCATGCTACCAATTCCGGTTTCAAATGATCGACAAAAGGAAAGAAAATATTTCTACGGTAGTGTTCTTCAGCTTGTGTGCCTGAACATTTTGATGATACACTTACTTGCCTTTCAGCCAAACGCCGAATAATTAATTCGCCGGAGCTCATATCGTGAGCTTCTTGACAAATTCGCGTGAATCGTACGATTCTTAGAGATATTTATGTGGACATCACTGTCCGCACGAACCCGCACAATTTAGCTAAGTCCATATTAACTTGTGGACTTCTGCAAATCTTTTAATTGAAGCATATTTCTCCATTCAACGAGTCTCGAATAAAAAAATACGCCTTGCGCTTTACAGGGGCTTCTCAAATAAACGTAGATTGAAAAACCCCTATATGGCTATAAGTCTATAAGTCCCTATAAGTCTGCTGCAAGATTCTGCTGCAAGATCTCGTCTGGAGAAGCTGACTATCGAAAGAAGGTAACGGTGCTCTTGATAATCCCGAGGGTCATCCTAACTTACAGTAATGTTTTGCTGATACTATCTGTAACATAAACCACTGTACAAAAATTAGGTCACAATCTAAAATTAGGTCTGTAAAATCAGATTGCTGAAGTAATAAGAAGAATAGGACTCGGTTCCGCATCATTCAGAAAACTCAGGCACATTTTGAAGAAAATAGTGAACAATAGCCTGAAAAGGAAAAGGAAAGGTCGATTCATATGACCCTCCAGTTCTAACTCATGAAGCCAAAACTTTGACACTGACTAAAGCGTTTACAAATAAATTGATGGTAGCCCAAAGAGCAATGGAAAGAAGTATGTTGGGAATATCATTAAGAGACAAAATGACTATCGAATGGATCCAACAGGAAACAAATGTCATTGATGTCATGCAACGTATAGCGCCATTAAAATGGAACTCGCCGGGTACATAGCCAGAATCACCGATGATCGTTCAACCACAACAATTCTTCAATGGCGACGATCAATAAAAAGACCGATGGGAAGGCCCCATAAAAGATGGGCAAACTATATTAGAAAAGAACAGGAACTCCGGGGCAACAGAAGGCATTGGACCAGGAAAGATGGAAACAGCTAGGGGAGGTCTTCGTCCAGCAGTGGACACTCTCTTTAACCGACCACTCATAACAACGGCACTACATAGCCCTGATAAACCATGCAGTTCACATCTAGACCACCTGAACGTAGTGTATCCAAAATAGTTGAAGACAAACCTTCGATTTTAACATCCTCAACATGAATAAATCCTAGGAAATTCTCCCACACAACAGCTGTTTCCCAAGAGAAATCGACGTACGTAAACCATAGAGACATTTGTTCAGGGCGTGAAGGATCAAAAGTCTCATCTGTCAAAATCGCAAAATATTTAGCACGTTCCACCCTTTCTATTATCTTTTCCTGAATTATTTTTGTGCAAGTTTTTAATGATCTCGTTTGGAATTTCAAGTGATGTTTACATAGCTCGACTACGTTTGCTTTGATTAGGAAAATGACCTTTGAGACACTCATCGCCAGAGAGGGCTCGCAACGAAAGAAGACTCCTAAGACCATCAAAATCATTACCATCATTATTTTTGGGTTCCGATAATCCAATATAACCCTACTTTTGGTGATCCCTTAATGAAATACCGTGCCATCCACATAACAAGACAGTTTTTATGATAGCTTTCCATCTGTTTTTGTTATCTTCGGCTATTTTCTTGTTTACGCGGTTTAAGCACTCAGTTTAATCAAGCACTCTACAACGATTCCGCTAAAATCTCCCACTGTCTTTTGAGCACCTTAATGATATTGCACAGAGGTATGTTTTTCAAATTTTTACAAAGCATTTTTCCAGTTTCTAAAAGGTTTTATAACTAGAAAGTGCAGTGTTTGTTTCCCACGACTTCTGTCTTTGGTTCCAAAGATAATGCACACTTTCCATGAGCTCCTTTCTAGGAATCAGAAAATGTGTACCAAGAATGTTTTTTGGACCAACTACGACCCGAAATTCCACCAGAGCCAGGTGCTTTGGCATCCTTTATTTTGGAGGTTGCTTCTTGCAGTTCTTTTAGACTAAAAGGTTCTCCATTTTCTAAAAGTGTCAAATGGGCTAAATGTCATCAGAAGTACTCTTTTCTGGAAATAACTCCCCTACGATTTCGTCAATATTTTCGGATAGAATGCACTTCTTTTGAAGAATTGCATAATACGTGTCATAAGTTGGCGGGTTATATCGCTTGCCGTAGTTGGATTTGATTACTGTTAATCATTCTAAACTCCCTCATGAGACCCTTGAGATTCATTTTAGACTCCACCTCCTTTGTGGATATTCCAGTTTGGAGTTCTGTGCGGTGCCAATCTCACATCTAATGTAGCAATGGTCACTTGACACTTGGGTAGTTTGACATTTAGAAAATAGAGAACCTTTTAGTGTAAAAGAACTGCAAGAAGCAACCTCGAAAATAAAGGATCCAAAGCACCTGGCTCTGGTGGAATTCCGGGTCGTGTGATTAAACTGCTAGTGGGGGTTAATCAATAAGTGCTCCAGTATGTATTCAATAGTATACTGCTAGCGGAAACATTCCCAAAGACATAGACAGAAGCAAACCTTGTGTTGATTCCGAATGAAAAAGGCATAGGCGCGTACAGACCAATATGCTTTTTAGACGAACTAGCAAAGCTGCTGGCTGAAACGTCTAATATTACAAAGACTGCAAGAGCACTTAAAGAAAGTAGACGGTATACATCACTCCCAGTACGGCTTTCGAGAAGAGCGATCCACAGTAGAAGCAGTAAAAGCTGTCATCGAAGCAGGAAGAAAAGCTTAGGCTGGCACGAGACACACAAGAGATATTTGTGTGTTGGTTTTGCTGGATGTTAAAAATGCAGTCAATACTGCTGGGTGGAGCAGCATAAAGAGAGCGCTTGTAAGAAAATAAACATACCATATCTATTCGCAATTCTTTTTATCTATCTCTCGGAGAGAGTCCTCCGCTATGGGCAAAGAGTGAGAAAGAAAGATTAGCTGTGGAGTTCAATCAGTCCTCTGCCCAACTCGGTGGAATGTCATGTATGACGGCTTGTTTAGACTAGAGTACCCAAAAGGTATTAGGCTGTTAGCTTTTGCTGACGACGTTGCTGGCATCTTCCAGCAACGTCGATAGCAACTTCCAGAAATGGGCACAAACTCGAACTAAATCTAAACGCAGCAATTAAAATAATCGAGCGATAGATGGCTTGGAATCAACTCCAGTTAGCACCCCAGAAAACTGAGGCTATATGGTTAACTGAACGAAGAAGAGTCTCAAACCAGAACATTAGTGTACTCGGACATCTTGCGCCTTTTAGCAAAGAAGTCAAGTATCTGGGAGTAGTGCTCGATAAATCACTGCAATTAAGAGCCCATATAAAGTATGCGGCTGAGAAAGCGAGTATAGTTACTGGGACTGGGACTGCTAAGCGTAGACTTCCAGAGGAGTCTACTGCTTTGTATGCTGCGCCGGTATGGGCAAGCGCTCTGGCAACTACCAGGACTGCTGGAGTGCTAGACAGAGCTCAACGCACTGGACTGCTAGGAGTTACCTGCGTCTACAAGACGGTATCTGCTTAACGCAATCAGTGTCATCACGGCAGTTACACCAATAAACTTGTTGTCTAAAGAGAGAGTAAATGCATATCTGCGGGGTACAATCTCCAAAGAAGAATGTCTAGTGTCATTGGAAAAATGACAAAGAGAATGGGAGAGTTTTTTGAAGGGCAGATGGACATATTGGCTGATACCCAATGTCCAAGCGTGGTGTGAAGACAAACGCGGTAACCTAAGCTATTACCTCATGCAAGTGCTAACGGGGCATGGTAGTTTTAGTCAATATCTCTTTCGCATTGGGCAAAAAGCATCCGATTGCTGTGAGTATTGGAGCGATGGCTGCATAGTCAGTGTGGAACACACCGTCTTTAGCTGCGAGTCTTGGAACGCCGAAAGACAGACCTTGGAACATCGTCTAGATATTGACTTATCTCCAGACGGTATTGGCAATAAGATTGCTGAAAATTAAGAAATTTGGGATGCCTTTTCTAGATTGGCGACAAATATTCTTAGTCAGAAGGCTCGAGAGCGAGAGTGGAACCAAGGAGAAGACATTCAGAGACATGGTGTGCACATATCTCAAAACGGCTGAGACCGTTCGGTAGCAGAAAAACTTTCTCTCTAACAAAGTGAGAGCGGCAAGTATGGTCAATAAAACAGGTAGGGCAATAACATCTGGCCGCTCTGATTGAGAAGATCGGAATGCAAATTACACGCATTTTACACGGAATGCAAATTATTCTACAAGATAAGATTACAGGAAGGCGCAATATTGATGGATGAGCTCACTTTTGTCTCAACATTTTGCGCGAATACTATGGTGTAACACCCGTAGACCTATACAGTGTACTGTACTTCGTCCTCTTTTGTATTTTTCATGTTCGGTAAATTTTCACCATTTATGATCTCTCAACAACTATATATATAAAATGTAAAGAATTTAACACAATATGTGAATGGGACTTTTTTTAATGGGCGTTAGTCACAGTTTTGACAATTTTCATTTTTTCTGCTTCCATTAAAATTTTGGAGTTAACACACATATTGACATCAAAAGGGCGTAAATCGTGCACTGGGAACGCTTAGATTAGAACAACACATGTAAAATCTGGGATTTCTTTTAAATTGGGTGCTTCTCTTGGAGTAACGTCTTTTTAAAACAGATAGCGATGTAATACTATTAATAAGGTTACAAACAATTAAGGTTATCTTTTGAGTTTTGCGTTGCTTTTCGTCTTGTTTATTTCTGCTTTTTTGATTTGTTTAAATTATTCAGGGTTATTTTAAAATACGATGGAAAGTAGTTCTGGTAAAAGAAAAAAAGCTTTTCCGATTATAAAGTTAATCAAGTGAAACCGGCCACATTAAAAGGAGAAGGTTATGTGAAACATAGAGGTCAAAATGTAAACGAAAAAACCCAACTTTTTCCTTGAGGGTAAGTTGTTTATTAAATAACATTATATAATGAAAATTCAATTACTTCTCCATAATAAAAGTACATTAAACCTAGTTTTATTTCTAAGTGTACTATCATTCACACAGCAACCTGCATAGATTTATTTTCATCATTTTAAATTTCTTCAAAAGATACACAAGATCTGTTTTTATAAGGATTAATAGATGTGCACGATGTTAACCAATGGCGCTCACTGGACAAAAGAAACCCAAAAATTGCAGACTTGCACTTTGCAAAACTTGCGGACTCATACGTACCATGTAATAGTATAGAAATAATACGAATTCAAGTATGTTTGAAGTCATTCATGAGACGGATGAGACGAAACAGATGAGACGAATCCGTAATCGGAGAAACGTCGTCAAGACCTCAGCTGTCGTCATGTGAGTCATTTTCTTCCGAATGAGGTAAAGTCACCCGAGGTAATTGGAACCCAAACAATTAATTTAATTTCAATATAAGTTTAAAGTGTCGGCATCTACTGTTGGGGTTCCGCATTAGCATCTAGCATCTAGCATCTAGCATCTAGTTACAAATGCATGCGTACATAAAGCGGAAACTCATAAAGCTGTTTACTGTCGATTCAACTTGGCCGAAAGCTAGTACGCATATTGGTCTTTCTACCGTGGCCAACTTGGTTTTAAGAAATCTGGGAATAATTTTAAGATAAGTATTTTTTATAAATGCTATTTTTGAGAAGGATCATTGCTACGCCAATTTTTGAGAAGTAATTTACGAATTGTTTTGGTTCCACTTGTCCCATGAAAAATTATTATCGGGGTACGTGCAACTGCATGCAAGTTACACTTACCCCCATATTTTTTTTTGCAAATGTTTATTAAAATTCCTTTTTAATTTATTATAGACATGATTCGTACGTACAATCGCAAAACTACATCGCCTTGGTATTACAGAAAAGAATTATAAAATTCAATTAAAACTGTAAAAGATAGTAAAAGATCGAAGACGAAATCCCAAAAGAGGCCGTTTCTAAATACGTAAAGGACTAAAGAGGCGTAAAAACTAAAACACTGAGTCGGCTCACTGCTATTCTAGAAGATGAGAAAAAAATTGTAGAGCGATCGGCCTCTGAAAAGAAAGTTTTCGAAACTATGGGTCCATGTGTCCAAGAAAACAACATAAATGGGATAGTGGTCCTGGCGATGATTTCGTTGTTCGATTTCGAAAAACTAATAAATTAAATCTCACAAAGCCTCAAGTTGTGGAAGCTGCTAGGAAAAGTATAAATTCGTTTGTGATGTATAATGACTTCAATCTTCTGATGGAAGTTACTACCGATTTTCCCAACCGAGAATCCCTTCCCACCGAGCAACCAGCGACCCCGGTAAAGAAAATATTACCGTCTTGTCAGCGGCGAATGCAGTTGGCGAAAAGCGACCATAGTTAACAGTATTCAGAGGAAAAATGTATGGATCTCCAGGATGTCGGCTAACCCTAAGCCATTTGAAGGAATAACTTACGCTGCAGAAACATTTTCCAATTATTTTATAATTCTTCAAAATATTCACTCCAAAAGGGTAGATGTTCTAATATATGACGGGCGTTCCTTTTATGTTGGTTGATATGTTGGACGAATTATTGTTAAGTGGGAGAGAAAGATCTATGGCAGGAAATTGCCATAATCAGAATTATCCAGCATTGTAGAGATTATATGGAGAGGCCTTAATTGATAAAAAGTGACTGTGACACAGGTAGAATTTGTCCCTTTCCAGATTAGGGCGTTCCTCCAGAAAAGTTTGACCCACAGGCATACCAAAGATGACTATCTTTATTGTAAAATGAAAGTTGTGCACCTACATCTGCAACATCCTTTGTAGAATCAATTAAACCATCAACATCTCGTGCGGAACAGATAACTGCTCTGATATTGTTACCTTATACGCAGGATTTTCCCGAACATTCTCGAAGTGCCGGAGGAATTAAATCCGATAGCACAATATAATTAAATTGAATTAATAACTAACAATAAAAAAATCATTCAAATCGCTCTTGTTGGAACAAATAAAACAAGTTCCGAAGCAAAATCTGGAAAAAAACGCGTCTACAAAGAAGCGAAGATTATTAACATCAGCTGAAGCAGTAGAAAAATTGGCAACTACAAGGGACAAAAGCAACTGTATTTGAAAGGTATGAAGTCGCAAAGATAGAAATCCACTCCTGTTGAGATACAAGAAAAGAGAATGAAATAAAAATCATGGAAATGATAGCTCCTTCGTTTTAACTGTTAAATGGGAATGGCTTGATAATGGTGATGCTTTCTTGAAATAAGACAAAGATATATGTTCCTTAGGCCGTAGCAAAGGAACTACTACTCTATGTGAAATATGCCAGTTGGATTTGTTTATATTCCCCTTTCATTGCTCAAATCTTGATGACCCTAATATTATCAATTTGAAAAGTCCTGAAGAAATTTTCAAATTTTTGCATCTCCCGTTATTGATAAACGAGGAAAAGTCAAGTTCACTGTTCAGTATGACTCTTACAGTCTGTTCAGTATCACTCTTACAGTCTATCAATAGTAAAGTGAATACAGTCAAGAAAGTTATGCCCAACTGCCCCTGAATATCCCAACGCTTTCTAGATCAAAATTTGAACAGATGTTGCACTTACCTCATGTCTTAGTTACACTTAACCCTTTGCAAGGAGAAAGTGTAACATCTGCCAATAATATATTTACATTTTTTCCTAAAAAAAAAAACTACCACACGGAAATGTATGCAAATTCATATAATGTTCGTAGATATAACTGTTAATGCTCCCACAAAATATGAAATCCTTTGAAATGAATGTTGTTAAGATATGGCTAATTCAATTCGTGACCACATTAGGTCGTATCCATTGCTTGAGTCCGAGTATAGAGGAAAAGAAATTTATTATTTGAGCCCCAATCTTTTTATAAAACCTATGTGGCTATATTCAGGTCAAAATATCCTGATTTTAAAAACGTATCTTATTACAGATGCTGGAATGATTTTAGGCAAGGGTTTAAATTGCGATTCGGTAGACTTCAAATAGATAGGTACTTGTTGTACATAGGAAGAGCCCAAAGATGACTGTCGTGACAGAACAAATGATGCACAAGCTTAAAAGCAGAAAGTTCTGTACTACTTTTCAGTATGAAGCCTCGACCAAGAGTGAAGAAGAAGGCCATGCTTTATCATTAGCTTTTGCCTACAAGCAAATTATTGCCTACATGCACCGATATTAAAGCCAAAAAGAGCCTACCACAAATCTACAAATGAAGTGTGCTCATTTTTGATGGATTATCTCGAAGAGATACCTCCCAACATGTTGGAACTTCCCTTGTTTGCTGACAACTGCTCTGGGCAAAATAATAACCAGATATTTTCGCGCTGTTTGCTGGCCATTGCAGGCAAAAAACACTTTATAAAGAAAACAATAGTTTTTTCCAATAAAGGAACACAACTGCTTGCCCAGTTATAGCCATTTTGGTCTCTGAAAATACGGCAGAATATTGTCTTTAGGGTAATTACTTAAGATGACCATATGAAAGCGTTTACCGCGTAAATAATATTTTATTGTTGCAGATAAAATAAGCGGACAAATTAAAAAAGGCGAATAAATACATTTAATGAGAAACTGAAGACTGAATTTCCATTCATCTTACAAATAAAAGAGAAATTGGTGAAATGCACT
>WYDF02110888.1:0-10393 GCA_009867245.2 Adranes taylori
TGTTTTTATGTACAAACATTAGTAGTTTATACAGATATGAGCAACATAGTGTTAGAATTTCAGATTCTATGAAGATAAGCCTACATGATTCTAAAGCGGATAAATTGAAGATGCTTCTTATAATTATATATAAGAAAAGCTATTGGTCTGATGGTAAATAATATATTAAGTTATATAAATCTAATATACATAATAGTACTAAATAATGGGTCCCCTACTTATTTAATGTAACACTGAATCATTCCAAAATGATACTAAAGTACTACTACTACAATATTATGACAAATGAAAGATACTAACAAAAAATAAAATAAAAACCTCACCTAAACTCTTAACTAAACCACCCAATTGTTGAAAACGGCCTCGCGGTCTTGCGCACAAATCCTGATCAAATTCGAGAAATACGTGAAGATGTTCATCAGCTCGAAACACCGAATGTGATGCGAGACGAGTTAAAAATACTTCATGCATCGCTACAGTTTTCTTAAACGTTGCCAAATATTCGCTGCAATTAGATTTATAGAATTATATTATAATTATAGAATTACAGTCGAAGTGCTGCAGTGCTTCGAAGTATCCATTTTAATTAATTAAAATCAGTGATCCGCCTCCAAAAGTATTTTTAATTCAAAAATAAAATGCTATCTATATTTTGAATCAACTAGGATTCTTTATTCAACCATGAAGTACTTTAGTTATTAGAATTATATTTGAAGTGTAAAAATTTGTTGTTACTTCAACGTGGACATATTAGTTTCATATTCATATTAAACTTGAAAAAACGTATTCTTCCATACCACAATCTATTTGTTTATCAAAAAAAAACTTTCTTTTAAAGTTTAAATAAACTTTGTAAAACCAATTAAAAGAAAAAGTTCTTTTTTTAAATGATAATAAATAATGACTTGTAAAAAAGTAAAAAATTATGAATAAACAAAAATAAGGAAGGGAAAATGGGTTAAAAGGAGGAGTAATAGGGGGTAGGAGGGGGGGGGACAAGTGGTAGAGAAAATAGGGGGTTTCAAGTCCGGGGAGGTAGATATAGAAGGTTGAAATGGGGTCGTAGGAAGAGCAGTAGAAATAGGAGGGAGGTTGTGACTTTTCATCGTCTTGTATGTAAATAAGGCTAGAGTGATATTTGGAAAACATTGAGCAAAAGGATAAAAAATGGGCAAGGGATTATGGAATGATAGTTCTAACAGTGGATTGGAATGTTAGGGTGAAAGGGAATGGAGGCACTCCCATGCATATGGACGGGGAGTATATGGGCAGAATATCGAGAGACAAAGTGGAAAATTATGAGAGTAAAAAATTTGTAGAGTAGGTAGAGAAGTGGGTGGGTGATAGTGAATGGTAATGTGAAGGGGATTGGGAAGGCGAGTTAACGTATAGTAGTCATGGAGGGGGATCTGTAATAAATTATATAATTAGGAATTGGAGGGCTAGAGAGAACATGCTATATATGAGGGTGGGTGAGCGAGTCGAGTAAAACCATTTTCTTTTGGAGACGGAGTAGGAAATTGGGAAGACAAAAAGAGAAGGTAAACAGGGAAAAAATTGAGAAAGAGGAGGGAGCACGTGTGGAATAAGGATGAAGAAAAGATACTGGAAGAAAGACTAATTGGGTTCATTTGGATGAAGTGAGGGGTAAGAGGGACAAAATAGATTTAGTCAAGAAGCAGAATCTGCATTTAAAGCGGGTGGGGGGGTTAAGTAAGGCTAGAGGGTAGAACCGGGGGGGGGTATAGCAGAGTGGGCGGGGAGAAAAATAATGGTATGGGAAACGTTGAAGCAAATGAGAAAAACGGAAAATACCTGGAAGAGTATATGAGGGCCAAGAAGAGGAGAAAATTTGCTGGAAGGAAAGAAAAGAAAGGGAGAGGAACTTAATAAACGGATTAGTCAGAGCGTGAAATATGGGATTACCTAAGGAGAAAAAAAAAATGGAGGGAAGTAAGGAAAAAAATGTTATAAAATTGGAAGCCTTGGAAAAATGTATAAACGATTCTCAGGGCAGTTCAGGGGAGTACAATATGACGGTCAAGAAAATGTAGAGGAAATGGGCAGAGATGGGAGGGAAACCTCGATCACAGAAAGGGAGGTGCGTGAAGGAATAAGTAGGGTAAACAGAAGCGCGGCGGGTCTAGATGGGATACCATAGTGAAAATGCTTGAATGAGGGAGTGAAAGCCTTGTCAAAAGGATTGAATGCTGTATGGAAGGGCAGGAGCAAGTCCCTAAAGAGTGGAAGGAGGGATAGATGATTCCGGTACACAAGGGGGAAAGGAAGGAGATAAGTAGAGGTATTTTATTTTATAGATGTATTACGATAATGAATAGGCTATACAAACTGTATCCAAGAAAAATCAACGAAAAATTATTAAGTGAGACAGAGGAAAAGTTGGTATTGTTAGACAACAATCAGGGTTTGATGATGGGAAGATAACTTAGTGATGACCAGATAATCAGATAACTTGAACAATGTCAGATATCATGAACAAAGCAATAAGTGGGAGAAGACAACTGTACCTATTATTTGTTGATCTTAAATCCGGTTTTGGTAAGCTGTAGAGGGGCAGATTATGAAGGAGGATGGATGAGATAGGCAAAACAAGGAGTGTAAGTGGGAATATAAGGAAGTTGTACGATTTGCCAAAGGTGAGAGCAAGGGTGCGAGATAACAGTATGTTTAGTACAGAAAGGGCACTGAAGCAAGGCTGCCAGATGAATCCTACCGTATTTAATATATAGGTGTCAGATTTGGAAGAAGTTTTGAGAAGGAGACAAGAGGGAGGAGTAATGCCAATGGAAGAGAAAGTGTAGACAATCAATTATGCGGACAACACTGTGTGTGCTTGGCAGGGAACAGGGAAAATATGAAAAGTATGCTAGGAAACTTGAATAGGTTATATAGAGAATAAAGTATTGGTGCTTAATGTGAAGAAGCAAAAAATAATGATATGCAAGAAAGGTGGAAGGGACAGTAAAAAACGTTATCACAATAAAAGGGGAGGAAATAGTGTGTGGAAAGGTTTAAATATCTGGTATGCATGTTTCGTAGATGTGGAGGAAGCAGGAAACACGTGAAGATGATGACACACAAAGCAGATGCAACATCCAAGCAACTATGGAACGTGTGGCGTACAAAGTTCAGGGACTCAGTAAGCATAAGATTGATGATTTACAAAGCTTGCGTGAGAAGTATAATGTTATATGAAGCGGAAGTATTGGGCAATAAAAGAGAGAATGGAAATAGAGAAAATGAGTTTGAACTGGATGAAAAGATTATCGAGAGGGGAGAGGTCGGCGCTAGGGGAAATTGTGATGATAAGAGTTGAATGAGTATAAATTCTGGATAAATGGGATAAAAAATGGTGAGTTATGAGAGAAGCGCGATGGTAGGAAATAAGGAGAGGATTGTAAAAAAGTGTATGGAAATATTGAAAGAGAAAGAGATGAAGAGGGGTGTGAATCAATGGGCGAATTATAGGAGAATAATGTATGAAACGTGTGGATGGTCCATGGAAGAATAGTATATCAGGATGTTGGCTTCAGGGGTACGTGAGTGGGATGTGGAGGACGACATTGGAAGGATTAGAAGTACAAAGGTAGGGGGCAAGAGGCAAAAAAGTAGTACAGGGCAGGGTAGAAGTGCATGGTAGGGAAATGCCAGAATATGTGAGATCTCAAATGACCATGAAGGAGAATAGGTTGATTTCAAGATTCAAGTGTGGGATCAGCTTTTTTGGTTCTAATAAAAATGTAGTAGAATTGGAATTTCATTTAGAAAAAAGCGTTACGCTAGTAGGAAATTACTTTTAAAAATATGCGCACTTTGAAAAATATATTCAATTTGATCTTATATCACTAAAAACGCCTTTTAAAAATAACTCACGCTTCAAGTTCCTGTTTCATTTTATTAAATTCCTCTTTGGTCATCGTGCCTTCACCCTCGCCAAGTTTTTGAAGTTTCTCGCGCGATGCATCGAAATTTGGACGTGGCGGTGGAGGTGGAATCTAAAATATAGTTTATAACAATTTTTCTTATTCAATTAATTACATCACATTTATATTCACTTGAAATAACTAATAAAATGTAATAACATTGTAAATTATGTAAATACGACTTGAAGTAGTCTATATGAGACGTTTGAACCCATAAATTTAAAAAATAGAATAGAATAGCAAAACTTACAATATAACCTGCATATAACGGATTTTCTTCATATCGATCATGTAGCCATATGAACTCTTCATGTTGTCTTACTACTAGAAATTCGCTCTTCTGAAATACTTCAAGAGTGGTTCTTGTATGTACTGTAAATTTAACTTTATCTTTTTCACTCAATGCATCTGATATGTCTACTATGAGACTGTTGTCGGTGAGTGGAACACTATTGCCTTCTTCCGGAGTATTTATCTCAGTCTATAGAAATAAATTACTTTTAACCATTTATATAACAATTCATTGATAGAAACGTATCAACAACCAAAAACGCCCACAAAATAAAGAGTTGATATAAAATTATTAATAAATGACTAAATATTCCTTACCATATCTAAGGCCTCTTATTTCGAATTTAATAAAAAAACATTAGAAGAAACTAGTTAGTCGTAGACAACGGAAATTTATTATAAAATCACATTCGGCAAAATAGAAAAAAAAATTATCATTTCTACGACATTTGACCACGAGCAAGATGTTGTCACCAGTTGTCATTTACCTTCACTTCACTCACCGCTGCTCTCTTGGGATTGAGCCGCCATACAATGCACCCTTATTTAATTATCGGTGCGAGTAATAAGTTAGAGAAATGCACATTGTTTAGAAAATAGGTATAGTTTTTCTTCATATATAATATTGATCTTTTTTAATAGATTAGTTAAATAATGTATATGCTTTTTAAGACTGGTTTAGATTTAATGCTAATTTAATATATCATATTTACAACTCTACTGATAAATAAAGGTTTCTACGACTAGACGGAGCTTTAATTTACCGAAACTAAATCTGCGACTGTTTGAAAACATGCATTTTTGGGACTCAGAAAAATTGAATTAGATTTACAATTATAAAATAACAATAAAAAATTAAACATAACCTATTGTAATCTAACCGGAATATACTAATCCTTATGTAACCTAACCTAACAAAATCAAAACTATAGACTAACTAGTTAAACACTTTAGAGATTAAAATTTAAAGGCTATCCTACCTTAATAACCTAAAAATGTAAATATAAATAAATTTAGTAAAATAAATAAAAATAAATTCCAAAAAATTATTATAATTTTTTGTGCTGAAATACTTTATGTTTTATTTACTATAAACATTTCAAATGATTTATAAACATTTCAAGGCTTAATTTTATCGCATTTCTATAGCATCTAACATTCATGTGCAGGCAACAACATAAGATTAATTTTTATAAATTATAACTCGCTCCTTATAATTAGATTTATGTGTCTTTACATCAAAACGTTGCCTTAAGTTATAATTATTATAATAGTATAAAATTATTATATAATAGTATATAATTCTTATCTCATTTCATGATAATTATTTCATGGTGTAAGTAAAATATATATCTAAATTTAAAATGAAAAACAATATTCGGGAATTATTAAATTCCTAAGCGTGATAACAGTAATAAATAGCTGATGCAGGTGTGCAATTTGCTTTAGTTTAGTCTCTTAATAAATGAACGTTTCTTATATTCTGTCTATAACAAATTAAATATGAATCTTATAATATATCAAAAACTATGAACTACATAATTACTATGATTCAAATCTTCCCCACACAAACAGCACGTTCGCAAGCGATTCCCTCGCATAGACAATACATTATTGAGAATTTGCATTCAGGAAAAGCAAATTAATTCAGGATTTGCGAAACCCACACACGACACACCACAAATTAACTAATGTTATATCTAATCTATATACCAAACCTACTCTGGCTTTGGAAGCTTCATATTAGAAAAAAGGAGTATTTGAAAGAATCGACTTAAATGTAGAAAAAATAAAAATCCACCATAAAGAAACAAACTACAAAGGACGACTACTACTAAAATGCATTAACATTAAAAGAAACAAAAACAGCATAAACTAAGGACGAACTGCAACAATCTGAGCAGAATATATGGTGTACTACTAAATGGAAACCTAAAATCCAACTAAAAACAACGACTGGACCACCAAAAACACACACATATACATTAAACGAAATCACCCAAACCAAAATTACAATAAAAGACTACACCGCCATCTATGATAAAAAAAAATAACATAACACTTTACCAGTCAACCAGCAACGACTTACAGACACAACACAACTTGTAACAGGTTGTTTGTTATTGCTCTCCCAGCCAGTTCTTTAGTGACAGGTTGCCATGCTATTCTTTAGAGCTATTCGTTGTGCACATTGGTGCCTCAGTATGTAAAGCTATGTGATGCTCTTCGGTTCTTTCTCTTTTTTATCTTTCATATATCATATTCGTATGTAATGCGTATAGGTATATGAATGATATACAATTCATGTTTTGATAATTTTTTGTTTCACCTTAGTACGCGTCTTGTATTGAAATTACTACAATCCGTTAATACGCAATTCAAAGAGTGGGTCATAAGGAACAATTTTTCATATAAAAGGTTTTTTTCTGAAAAATGTTTTCTTGCGTAAAAAATTAAAAGAAGGGTCAGTTTTCGGTGTCTGTACGTACATATGGATGTATGTTCAAGAATTACTACTAACCTACTGGACCGATTTGGCTGATTTTTGATACGCGGGTGCACAGTATTGTTTCACAAAAATGTCACAAAAAAATCAGTTTTCAATGTAGGAGGTTCAATTGTGCGTCGAATAAGAGAAATCCGATAACTCTGACACGCACGGAACGCGACGTGGATTTTTCAATATACCTGAGAAACTATAAAACATCGAGTAAATTGTATTTTATAGGATACCTAAAGCCCCTTCGATTTTATTTGAAACAATTTTTTCTCAAATCACAATTTAACATATATACAGTGTGTTATTTTTTTTTGAAAATTTTACAGTCCATTTTCCCGAAAAGTTTCGCAATATTTTTTTTTCTAATTCCTTGTGTCGAAAGATACTTTAACATTTAAGGGTTTAACCTATTTTAAAAGCTCGTATGTTATAGCATCGGAGTAATTTAACCTTAATTTTTTTTTTACCCAACATATCTCTGTTCCTATGAAAGTCGGAAAAATGCAACTTGGGAAGCGTATGTAAGTCTAAGGGACCTCAATTGTACCACTATGAGCAATAGAATACACTGAACTGATTTTGAGCAATAAAATTTGTTTCAAAAAACTTTTTAGTAATACAATGTATATTTTTATGTATTTTGATAATCCTTGCAATTCTGTTTAAAATTATATCGCACATGGTGGGTCTAATTCTTATTGTTTCAAAGATATGACCCTTAATAGTTTAAAATTTCGCAACTTGTCGCCATGGCAATCAACATTTAACAATAATATTATATACGTGTAAGGCCTAAATAATAGCTCATATAGCTCATAGGACACTTGAATCACCTTTATTTTCTAAAATTACAATTTAGCATATATACAGGGTGTGTTTTGTTCTGTAAACTTTGCGATCCATTTACTTGAAATCGGCTATTGTACTACATTAAATATCTCGGTTCCAATAAAAGTTGAAAAAATAAAACTTGGGGAAGTGTAAGATCCAGTGTCCTTCATTTTACGCAAAGCGGACACGAAGAAAAAGTGACTCAAAAGCGGTAGCGGGGAAAAATTAAGTCAGAAAAGACAGCAGCAAAGCGGATGAATTCATAAGGGCAATGCAGTCCGGCGTGCGAAGCCAGACTGTTCTTTTAGAAATTAGCCAAAAACAGAGTCAAGAGGGGTCGTAGGTCATGCTACACTATTACGCAAATTTAATTTACGACTTATAAGGTGACAGCCAAAATTAAAAGGTTTAACTTTTGCTTTATGCAAGATATAACAAAACATAGGACTTACAGTATATGAAAGATGGGGTGGCGATCACGCCCACGAATTATTATTTATTATATTAATTTTGATGTTATACTTTGCAAAAGAATAAGATATGTAATGAAACATGAATATAAGACTAACACGTTGACGCCGGCGCGCAATTGCGTATTATGTTTTATGGGGCGGCGTTTTTCACTTCTTGTCATTATTCATAATACGTCCACAATCAGTGGTTGTCATAGCAACGAGTAAATAGTTTATTATAGCATGGTCCACTGGTGGCTCACGCTGTCCGATGGAGTAACTGTACATGCACCATCAGTGGTATAAGCCGACATCAACGTGATATACACTGTATATATATATATAAGTTTTGTTGCGTTGCACATTATAAAATTCAATACCGTTTTGATTGTTTTACGAGCATGTTTATTTCCTGATATGTACCTGAATTTCAATATTTTATTGTTTGGTAAATAAAGAAGTACTTTCCTATATTGGACCTGACGCTCGGGACCATATACTTAAAATTATGTGTTCTGCCCGGCCTAACCTCCTTTTCTAGTCTGAGATACAGTTCCTCCGCAACTGCTTGCCCCATGTGGATTCTAGCGTTCATTTTGAGTCTGGAGGCCCATCTTCGCGTACTTCCCATCTTCGCCCATCTTCTGACCATCCAAGCGATTCACTAATCGGTCAATTCTGTTAAAAGTGTTGGTCACAAATCTTACGGTTTTCTTTGAACTTGTTCCAGTTTGTCTATTTGATGTTTATGGTGAGTGTCCCAGACTTCTGCCGCGTATTCCATTTGCGGGCGGAATATGTTTAGATATGTCTTGGACATGCCCTTTTGGGATACCTTCTTACACTTTCGGTGTATGCTGTTCTTTCGGCGTAGGGTTTCGCTGGCTTTTCTGGTAATCTTTTCAATGTGGGTGTTCCATTGCAGCTTACTATCTAGGGTCACGTTCAAGTATTAAATTATGTTTACTTCTTTTAGGACTGTGCTGTTTATTTTATAGGGAGTATTCTTTTTTTAGTGTAAATCTTAACAGTTCGCACCTGGCGGTGTTGATGGACATGCAATTAGCTTTGCACCATTGTTCTATATTCCCCAGTTCTATATTCTCCTATTTTGTAAAAGTAGGCAGTCTTCCTCCGCTTCTATTTCTTTGTATGCGATATAATCATCAGCAAATAGGTGGACTTATTTAAGTGAACTGACAAATAATGAGTACATCAGAGGGCCTCGGACGCTCCCATTCCCGATGTTATGGGACAACTACTCGACAGAAAATCTCCTACTTTTACCCATTGTGTTCTTCCCGACAGTAAGCATTTATCCATCGAATGATTTTGTTATATAGTTTCTAGTATTGTGTTTTAGCTAGTTTCTTCAGCAATATGTGATGGGGGACTTTGTCGAATCCTTTCACCATGTCTATGACCACGGCATCAATTTGTCTTCTATTGTCGACTATGTCCGCTACCTCTGTCAAACAGAGTTGCTGTGTAGTACACGAGCGATTTTCTCGGAAGCCATTTACTATACTATTTATTATTTTGTTTATATATTTTATAATTAACTTTTCTAGAATCCTACAGATTATACTTGTCAAGCTAATAGGTCTGTAGTTAGCTGTAGTCGGCTTGAGTCCTGTTTTGTGGAGTGGTGCCACAACTTAGAAGAATCGGAAGTAATGTGTCACTATGGAGTAGAGGAACAATATATATAACCACAATCCAGCCACATCTTAATTTATGTATTTCATTACTATATGATGGAGCGGAGAAGGGCAGAAGGACACTGGAGAAATTACAAAACAAGGCAATGCGTATCATCTTGGAAGTGGGAAGAAAAGCTCCTATTAAACTAATGTTGAGTACATTAGAGTGGATAAGTGTTAAGAAAACAATAGAACTAAATGCAATGGTATTCTTATATAAATATATAAATAATTTAACCCCAAAATGGATATTCCAAAATGTACAATTAAATTCAGAGATTCACAAACACAATACAAGATAATGCAAGAAATATCACATTAAAAGTTGCAGAAATAATATACGAAAAAACAGCATCTTACACATGGGCTTAAATAGATATTATGAATTACCAGATGATATTAAAAATAGCAAAAATTCTAAACAATTTAGATTATATATGAAGAAATATCTTAAAAATTTTAATGCATAAGTATAAAGGACAAAAGTTTTAGCGTAAATTTGCATATTAGATGTAGATTTTGCTTTTACTTAGGTTAAAGATAGGTACAATTACGTGTATGTCTTTACCTAAGTATTATAGTTGTAATAGTTTATTAACTAAATATAGTTTTTATTCTAACTGATTCTTTACAATCATTTGGAATACTGCAGTTATTGATATAAACAGTATA
>WYDF02110899.1:0-10393 GCA_009867245.2 Adranes taylori
ATCAAATTTGATCTACGACATTACTAGTGGTGACGAAAGTTAGATCTATGCTTATGAACCAGAAACGAAACAGCAGTTAACTGTTTGGGTGTTTGAAGATAAAATCAAACCCACAAAAGTCACTCGCTGCCGCAGTGATTCTAAGAAAATGGTAGCTTGTTTTATCTCAAAAACTGGCCATGTGTTTACTATAACTGACGTCTCTATGTCTCCACTTGAAGATCGTAGAACTGTTAATACAGAATGGTATAGATTCAATTGTTTACCACAAGCTATCATGCGAAAAATAAATAAGACGAGACGCTTTATTCTGCACCATGACAACACCAGATCCCATATTGCGCAACAAACAGGTAACTATTTGAGCAGTCAAAATGTAGAATTGTTGTCTCATCCTCCATATAGTCCTGGTTTAAGTCCTAATGGCTTCTTTACTTTCCCAAAAATAAAAATCGACTACGTGGCAAACGATTTTCATTTCCAGAAGATGCAGTAAAAGCGTCTCAAAATGAGATTTCAAGTGTACCATCTTCTGAGTGGAAAAAATGCTTTGATGATTGGTTTATTCGCATGAAAATATGTATAGAGTGTAAAGAGGACTATTTTGAAAAGTAATAAGGTATTATTTTATTTCTAGATGTTTTTGTCTTCTTCCATCCCGAAATTTTTACAGCAGCTCGTATAACATAATATGAGTAAGAAGTATAATTATGTGCTTATGCAAACATACATACATACATGAGGTTCAAAAAATTAAGTTTATATAGGAACAGCTAGAGTAAATGTATGACCTACACTATTCTGCACATGCGCATACAATACGCTCTTTTAGTCTAATTCTGCTGCAATAGAAAATTAAATATTTATTTTACTGTTTTGTTGAATTTACACAGCCTAGGCAAACATCAAAAGCGTATTTAACTCATATCGTACGCAAATTCTAAGCTCTTTTGACACTCACATAGACTTATCCGCACTCTATACCGTTATTTCTAATTCTCGAAATTTTTGTGTAATAAATTTCTAATTCAGTCTAAGAAAAAACTTTACAATTTGGTTTCTCTTAATAGAAATTTAGATAACTGATGTTATTTATATTAATCATATGATGGAGCCTATTTAATAAGGCGCATGAATCTGCCTAAAGCATTATTAAACGTTTTTATACTCCACATCCAATTTCTCAACAAAATTATTATTTAAACATATTTAAAAATAATGTATTTCATAATCACAACACGTATTATTATGTTAATTACATGTTGAGGCTTTGTTGTGTTATGTTACAGGCTGAGAAATTTTGAATTGAAAATTGAAGTCTCGTTTCATGTATTTTGAAGAAAAAATTACTTGTGTTCAGAGCAGTGGTTCGAATCACGAATCAACATTTTCGTATCACGGAACAATTACTATTTTGCAAGATTTTTGCGGAATAGTCTCGTAAAATAAAACAGTGTGCACTAACTCTACCTAAAAATAACCGACGTTTATTGACAAATAAGACTTTTGGCTTTGAAATATAAAATTTTCCTAATCGATACACCAACGAATCCTAATTGTCAGTCTCATAATTTTGAACTTGTACTTCTACAATTTTTTTTAATCAACGTAGGAAACATCTTTATGATAAAATTGATTAAGAACAGTTACAGAAGATGAATTTTAAATTGATTTAAGTATATTAATATATGCTTCTCAAAATGTATTTTCATATATAATTTTAAACACAGTTGGAACAGAAATCCAAAATTTGATCTAATGAAAATGTAATAAATTGTGCCTCTTCTTGTAACGATAACTTATAACTTTAAATTTTGGCTACAAATTGTTAAATTTTGGCGAAACGCTTTGCCTAACCTCACGGGACACAAGTGTTCCGCGGAATACCAGTTGAAAACCACTGTACTAGAATGTTGCTCTTGAGAAATATTCCTCTCCAATGGTCTTATTGGTAGTGATCGGTGGACCTAATATTAATGACTTCCCGTACATACTTCTGCTCAAAACTACAAAAACAACCATTGGATTAAGGATTTTCAAAAAATTATTTATTTCTAATGCTTACAGAAGTGTTAAGCCCTACCCTACCGAAGGTAATTGAAGTGACCTAGCAGCAGCTGTATTATTAGTACTGCAAATAAAAAATTATAGCTTCAAAACTATACCAAATTTTCAAGAGTTACAGCACAAATATAAACCCTTCGAAAATAAAGACTTGAACATTTTATTACCTCACCTAAAATGACTTGAATGTGATAAACTTGGAAACAGGCATCTACACAAAGGCCAACATTGCGGTTCTTGCACCACAAAGGGGCCTGGTTTCTTTTTCCAGTCCTGTTCATGCACACAACACATCTCTTGTAGAGTCTTGTATTCTTCTCACTGGGTGGAATCCATTCAATGAAATGCCTTATGTGGGGGTGTCTTAAAATGTGTACCAGGTTCACGAAAAACTGCTACTTTTCCATGTATTTCAATGTGCTAATTGAAGTCTGTAATGTAGGTGATAGATTTTTTTACATTTTGTGATCCATTGCACATGATAAGGGAATTGTGAATTGCTATATGAACGATATTCAATAATCGTCGGAGCATTTGAAGGTACCATTTGGTGCATCGCTTTCTCTGTATGAGGTAGGGCTGCAGTTTCTGGTCTTTAAAGAT
This sequence comes from Adranes taylori, assembly GCA_009867245.2. Lineage (NCBI taxonomy): Eukaryota > Metazoa > Arthropoda > Insecta > Coleoptera > Staphylinidae > Adranes > Adranes taylori. The sequence goes on from WYDF02110899.1 coordinate 2,668, forward strand.
CTACACCTCCCATAAACTAATTTTATTCTTTCATGCAAGTGGGTCTCTTTACTTATTTGTCCCTTTTTTCTGTAATTTGCATGTAAGCATTATGGAATGTAAATATAAAAAAACCTGCTTCTTATCAAGCCACGTCATCACCATGAAACCCTGTGAATGGTAAGTTATTATGGCATTATGGGAAGATTTGTACTTTTTTTCTAAATAAACAGAAAAATGTTCTTCCACCTGTTTGCAATATTGGTCACAACAAGTGTACTTCAGTGATCTCGATCTTTCAGCATTCCAATTACCTATTTGGTAGAATATATTAAAATATTGGTAAATACCGATTCTCAAACACTTTCTTTTGCTCATCTTTCATATATCTTCGTACACCACCGTGTTATTATGTACGTTTAATGGATTTGTAAACACCAGCCACTGTGTTCGTATTTCATCTACCATATCGTATATTGTCGCAATCCCAACGTCAGAGCATTTCTGAGCGTTGCGCTTAAGGCACGTAAATTGAAAGTAATACACGCGCAATAAATTTGTAAACACCGCCCAAGTGTTTAGTTTCATTATAAAAGCATTGAAGCAAAATTTGATTTTTGCATATTTTTTATTTTTGTATTTAATTATTTTCTTATTGTTATTTTTCTTTTATTTTTCCAACTTTTTAATTGAAGCAAATGGATGGCAGGTGAATGTAGGACAATTTTTTTACTACCTTCTTAACAATTCAATCAAATAAAAAAAACTTTTATGTCCTTTCTACAGTTATTCTTTCATTTGAGCCCTAATTTGGGGCTATTGGACAAATAGGGTCCGAGAAAATCCTATGTTAGGTAGCCGATGCATTTTCCTATATGCCAACATTTTTTTTCAAAAAATTTATAGGTTTGTCAAAATTTGGAAAGTTTTAGCATTTTTCTTCAAGTAATCATAGATCACGCTGAAAAATCAACATTTGCGCTTAAGGCGAAACGCTTTCCCTCACCTCACGCGGCTCAAGTGTTCCGCGGAACACCGGCTGTGAAGCACTGGTTTAAAGTATCTAAAAGTTAAGCGTTAAATTATAACTATTAGAATACAGTTCCTATTAGTGATGGGAATTTTGGATGCACATTCGGAACGCGACAAACCATTTCGTTCCATAAAGATAACGCGAAACAGTACCACTCCCGGTTCCGTCTAAAACTCAATAAATCTATGCCGCCTTAAAGTGGCAGGCATAAACAGTTACTAATATAAAAGCAGTAAATATAGTTTTTTTTTATTTTATATACAATAAAACGTATACGTAATTAAATATTGGATCAGTTTCAAATGTTCATTACTTATTTTAAATTTCAACTAATTTTATGAAATTTAAACAAATTCATAGAAGAGACCTGTAAATTAATCACTTATTTAAATGACGATTTGTTTAAGTTGCCTCCATATAAACCAAAAAGATTTACAAAAAACAAAAAATTACTATCCTTGCAATAGCACGATTATTTATGCATCTCAAACTGTTAGAAAGTGGTAAGGTCACCAAAATCACCATCGCTTTGCATCCGACTCGGTATGTAGGTCGATGCGATATGAAAAATTAATGTGATACGAATAATTGGTGCAGTATGCCAGTTGTCGGTGCAGTAAATCCCATCCACTTATTGTGTAGAAGTCGGTTGTTTTTCATGCATAGTTTCTACTAGAACTAAAATGAAGTATGCAGCTGAATAATTTGGATGCGTATTCCTCTCGGCCGATGCGTGTGCTGTGTGAAAATGTGTGTACCGTACCTGCAACTGGTGTATACATTGCATGCGTGTATAATTAAATATTCTCCTACAGCTTCCATGGAAGTACAAAACTATGCTAGTGCGCACGAAGTATAAACCTTTTTCTATTTATTATTAGGTTAGTTTTCAATGAACTATCAAAAAAGAAATGGCGGGAAAAACAAATTAATAAAAAGTAATTCATTAACTCGATGTATTATGGGTTCCATATGGGAACAAGATTTTTTTCAAATAACGTCGCAGTATATCGCATTCCAAACATATACCCCGATAAAAACACGTTCTTTAAAGAACGACACATGAAATATTTTTTTCTTTAGTATTAAATAAAACTCAATTTTTTACTAATTTAACATTTTCTGAAACAGTAAATGAAAATTATTTATACATCTGCGGTATTATAATATAACTAAGAGAATTTTTAATTATATAAAATTTATTATAAGCAAAAACTTAATCAGATATCATCATCTTTAAATGTAGATTCACGTAATTTAATCTTTTACGGTGTATCTTATGCGGTAAATACTGAATTATTCAAATTACTAAATCAAAGCTCGAAGCCTTTCTCGTAGGCATAATAAATTAGAAACTTTGAACTTGTTTTGAGAAATGTTTCGATTTTAGTTGATGCGTTATCACGTTCAACCCACTCCCGAAAAATTCAAATATAACAAGTCAAACAAACATAAAGGTACGCTTGTGTAATTAATCAAAAGTAGGTTAATCATTTACATATTTTCGTACAATTGTACGGATCAATTTCTACCAGTGGCATAGAAAAACATTTTCACTTATTTCTCATAGTATTCATTTATTCGAGATAATTACAAACCCATCGATTAGTAAAATACTGTAGATATCATAACAATGCCCAATTAGCCATTTTTTGTTGCGTGTTACAAGGTTTGGGCATATTTATTGACGATGATATGACGGAAAAAGAGCGAGAAACCCAAAAGACAATTAAAAAATTGGTGAGAGAAATAAGGGTAGCAAATGAAAGAATCGACGAATTGGAGATAAAAATCCGATAGTGGTCGAATGGAAAACAAGAAAAGAGAAGGAGTGATAGCAGGCGAGTTAAGGAGAAGGAAAGAAGGAAAAATAATTAAGAATCCTGGAGTAGCAAATCGGTAAGAACCAAAACCAAGTGGATGAAATTCGCGCACAAAATGTAGCAATTTCCTCCAGCAAAAAATATTCACTTCATCCAAAACCTAAATTAAGCAGTGTTACACCTAACTAAAGAAATTTAAGGAAAACTAGGAGAATGCCAGCAAAGCCAGTAAACATTATTAACAAGTGGAACCTAACTCTGGAGCAAAAAGGAAATTTTCCAAAACACGACATCCAAAAAATTGCAGAAAGAAGTTAATGAAATTATCAAAGCTCATAAAGAAGAAATATGGCTAAAAAACTGGAAACATCTATAAACAAAATAAATAACGCAAGCATAACTGAGCCTACCCTCTACAATATAGAGTAAATAAAATGAATTATCAAGAAGAAAGTTAAAAGCAAGAAAACTCAAGGACCGGATGGTATCGCGAACAGAGCATTGAAAATTATACTGGATATAGCAGTAAGTCAATTACAGGAAATAAGATGGTATCATGGAGTTGGGGCATTTCCCAATTGCCTTCGAAAACTGCACATATGAGTATGATGCCTAAAAAAGACAAAGAACCAATGATGATTAAAAGTAAAAGACCGATCAGCTTAATCAACAGAATGTCTACGGTGGCAGAAGTTCTACATAGTAAATGAAGGTGCTCAAATGGACCTAAAGGATTTTAACATTATTAGCTCCAATCAATTTGAGTCTAGAAATACCCTGTCGACGATCCAGCAAGCAGCTAATCTAGCTGAAACTGTGGACTCAGCACAAAAGGGAGGACAGTAATTGCCAAAATGTTAGATGTTGAAATTGCTACACAAAATGTTGTCGGTGAAGATTCCAGAAAATCAAAATAGTAAAATCCTTTTTGGACAAATGAAAGTTTGCAATAAGGATTAATCGGAATTTATCATATATTCAAGAAGCAAAGGAAGGGCTTCTCTAAGGATCGGCAATAACGCCGATCTTTTGAAACATGTATGTCCAAGATATTCCACAAAAAATAAAGAAACCAAACGCCACGCTATTACAATTTGCCAATGACGCAGTAATTATGACGCAGCGCCCTATTATAATAATAGCTAGGATAACAATGAATTCCTGTCTAGAACTGCTTGCTAAATACTAAGATGATTGAGAATGAAGATAAACAAAACTAAATCTAAAGATCCAAAGATAAACCAAATTCAAATGAGGATACAAACAATTAAAGGTTCCAGCAATATTAGGATGCACATTCCGAAAGAAATTAGCCTGGAGATCTCATGTAAAACATCGAAAAAGACACTAAACAAACTATATTTTATCCTGAAGAGTAACTCAGGGTTACCCGTGAGAAGTCGTCTAAAGCTAGTTAAAGGAGCTTTAATACCATCACTCATATACGCCTGCAAGATCTGGGGAAAAGACACGGAGGCAGTTAAAGAAGAAGTAAGTAGAGTTCAGAACGTAATACTAAGAAAATCCGTAGATGCACGATGGTTCATAAGGGACAAACAAATAAAGATGAACTTCAAGCTGGAGACTTATAAGAGCTAGGGAAAAAAGGAAGATCAGGCATGCCAACAAGACTCTAAAACCACCCAGATAAAGATGTGCAACAATTAGGAATTAAAATAGAAGCTTAAGCACAATCAGCCAAACAGAAAATTTATATATCGCAGTTACTTAGAGAAGTGATCGCAACAGGTATTGATTTACAATAAAGGGTTGAGTCTGCTATTCTAACATTGGTTGATGCTGTTACGAATACCTTGGAAACTGGAGTGACTCATTGTGAAATGTTTCTATACGTGTCTCATGCTTTCGCATGTTGTGATAATAGCGAAGGTAGCATGAACTAATACTGAAGAGTAGAGATATAACAAACATTAATGTTATAGTCACATGAGCAACCGAAAAAATCTGCAAAGAAAAGTCAATCGGAAAAATTAATCACAGAAGTAATTTTAAGTTTCAAAAACTTAAAATAAATCTAAATATAAACAAATTAGCTGAGGAATTGACACATAATTTAAAGAATTCAGAGAAAGAGACCAAAATTAAACAATTTCAGAAAAAGGCCAAAATCAGCATAAAGGTATTGTAAAGAAAGTAGATCGGAAGGGGAACTGCAGCAATGGGAATCAATATGTGAATGTGGCAGTACATATCCGTCAAAAAATACTCTCAAGCTATCGTTGGCAGGCGTACAGTATCTAGTTTATGAAAAAATCTGCAGTCTTACAAACCTTTACGAAACGAAGCTTCAAACGTAGCCTTAGGCGCAGTATTGTCCCAGGGACCATTAGGTAAGACAAACCTGTATCTTTCGCTCACAGACAAACCTGTATCTTTCGACCGTGAATGGTGCAGAGTCAAGATATTTCACAGTCGAGAAAGAACTTTTAGCAATAGTTTGAGTCACTAAATATTTTAGACCATATCGTTCGGGAGAAAATTTTACATTTACACAGATCATAGGCCACTTGTTTGGCTTATGAAGTGGAAAGAACCAAATTCAAAATTATATTGGGTTGAAAATTAGAGAACGTTGACTACGAACTAATTTATATAAATGGTCAATATAATACCAATGCAGCTACTATTTCAAGAATACTAATTAATGCAGTACAGGACCAATTACTTTCCATTTTAAATTATATTTAACCAGAAGAAAATCTCTTACAGAACTTGAACAGAGGTTAAGTACACCAATATATGATCTAAATCAGAAATATTAAAACTGAAAATAAATCTACATATTGCAACGTACCGAAAAATATAGGGTCGAATTAAATATAATCTAGATGCAAGGAGGTTAGCATAGTCAGTAAATTATATTCAAATAAATTCTAATTGCAGTAAAAGGTTCTCTTGCATACGAGAAAACTTAGTACTTCTAATAATCCGAACCAATATATTCAACAGGATGCAGCTTGCATTCCATTCTACAAGGAACAAGTACCCCATCGTATTTTTCTGCAGTTGCAGTCAGGGGCTGTAGTTGTCTGTAGACTTAAAAGTGAATCGTGACTTATTTTTGGCTCGCGACGTGGGGCAAAATATAATAAATATCAAAAATAATGACGAGATATATTTGACCAAAAGAGCGTTGTTAATAAGAATTGAAATTAATTAAAGTTCATTAAAACAATTGAATTCTTTCGATCACTTCCTGCGTTTTAAGTTACACTCACTCTAGGTAATTTTAAATTAGAACTTTTTAATTAGAACGATTAGAATCGCGTACTACTAAACTCTGTGCAAACGTATCTTTGAATAATCTATACAAGCTACTGAAATCTTTCTTTATGGAGTACCAAAGAATGCCGGTCTAAACTGAGCCCCCAGATCAGAACTGCAAAATAGTACTTTAGAGAATGGAATGCAGTTGCATCCTAACGAACTTCCTTGTTTCATCTTGGATAAAACAAGGAAATATAGAGATCGGCGAAAAATTAGAGTTCTTAAATAAAACGGAAATTCAATCGAAGACTGTACTCATATTTTTACGTTACATTATAAATCATATGATTTTATTTTTGTGAAATGAAAAAAATCAATTTTCATTCAAATAAGCAGCATTTCTTAAAGTTACACTACTGTGAATAAATGTAGAATATAAAAGAAACAAATCCAAGTTTTCCGAACACATGTTAAACATGTGAAAGAAACCGAACGATTCCGTCTGGTTGTGTTTGCATATTTTACGTCTCGAAATACTTAACACCAAAAATCCGTTGTATTCATCTCTCTTCGCGCCAATTTCTGTGATCGATCAATCAGCACGCCTAGGCGAATATGAGCCGCGTGCGACGAAATTCAGACAATTGCAAAGAGAATAAGTGGAGGCTTGACATTTATGCGGTGAATTTATGCACCTATTTGTTTTCAGAAAAGAGCGGATTTGTTTTAAGTGCGTCGATATTTCGCAGGATACGGCGTGATGAACCATTTATATGTACAGCTTCCGATTTACCTTATTTGTTTAAAGATAAACGCTAGCTTGTATTAGAGCTATACGTATAAATAAAATATTCTGTTTCCTGAACAACTTATGCTATTATTATTCTATTTATAAATCATTTTAATATTTGTATCAAAGTATAATACTAGAAACCATTTATTGTTAATTCAGTTGGAACAACTTCATTTTATGGTCCTTTTCCCAAATTAGGTATTATTTAAATTGCGGTGAAGTAGAATCATCAGAAATGCATCACAAAACTGAAGATTCCAAAACTGAACTTCTATGATGCCATCAGCATCACTCTGCATCATCATCACATATGATGCCAGGCTTCATGCATGATGGCATGATGCAATGCCATCAATACATCAAATCATAAATCTTACTCTTGTGGAGCCATACGACAGAAAGCCATCTCGAACTTATTAAAACCACCTTACCTCAACTCTTATAGCTGGATGACATCATCAAGAAGCACATTCGTTTTGACTGAACTAGTTGGAACAACTTAACTGAACGGTTAGCAAAAGTGCACACGAAACACAAATTAAAAACTAAAATAGACACAATTATCCAAGATACAGATATTGCAATAGAAAATACTCCTATCGAAGAACAATAATATTTAACGAATATAGCAGCACGTAAAATGAAACAAGTTATGCAACAAAAACCCATAAAAACAACTACGAACAGAAGATTATCAACAACAAGTTGAAAGAAATGGATGCCATCATAACCACTGCAGATAAAACCAAAACATTTGTGATAACAGGAAAAGAAGAACTAATTCAAAAAACAGAAAAATTTATAAACGAAAACCAATGCACCGAAGTACAAAAGGATCCTACAGACAAATATGAGAGAAAAATACAGGAA
>WYDF02110910.1:0-10392 GCA_009867245.2 Adranes taylori
CTGCCCAAAGAAGAATCTCGTGTATGACGTCGTCTTTTTAAAGGTGCTGAAGTTGAGATTCGTTGGAGGTGCACGCTGCAAAGCGAAAAAAATAATGATAATTGCAATTGTGTTATTGTTGATTTACGCATACACATTATGATTTATGTATTATGCGTGTGATGAAGGGTACCCATATAGAGTACTTATATGAAAATAAGAGACGCAAATAATATTAATTAATATTTACTCGTTGCTTATGTGGACGCTTATGTGCTGCTGCTCCGCTGATTTCTGTGGATGATTATACCGCGTAAAAATTAAGCGAACTGGTGGCTTCATAGCGACCGTATGACGGAGAGAAACACTGTGACGGCTCAGGCCGTATAAGTACCGAGTTGTTATACATATTATGGTAGGTCTGTATAGAACCGCGAACCAGTCATCAGCAGCAGCCTCCAGCAACAGCCGACCTACCAGGATGAACCATCAGAACGACAACATTACCAACGCTGGATACAGTATGCATTGGTGAGCGTTTAGATGTAGTTTATACTGTTAATTGCATGTGTTTAATTTAACATTACTTCTCATTCTATCTCACCCACCTCCTACACTGCTAGAGTGTGTGTCGCTATATCGGATCGACCAATCAGCCAGTCACTTAACAAGCTTAATATGTCTGTTCAACCTGTGTGTTAAGTAAGTAATAGTTGTTTCTTTTACCCCACTATACCGATAAAGTGTGTGTCGCTGTATCGGACCGACCAGGCAGCTACAATCACTCAACAAGGTTAACATCTCTTTTTGACCGGGGAATTAAGTAAGTTATAGCATTTCCTTTACTACCTCCTGCCCTCTGCACCGCTAGAGTGTGTGTCACTGTATCGGATCGGCCCGTCAGTTACAGTCACTCAATAAACTTAGCACATCTGTTCGAGCGGTGAGTTAAGTGAATTATAGTGGTTATCTTTAATTCAGTACGCCGCCAGAGTGTGGTCCACTGTATCAGAAAAACCCATCACTTGACAGGTTGAGCATACTGTTTGACCGGTGTGTTGAGTAAGAAATAGTGGTTTCCCCGCATTGCTGTCATTAGCATATCCCGACTTATTGTGCTAAATTAGACCCCCAAATTTCCCGCTGTATTATAATCCGCTCTTACATGTTCCTGCACAATTTTTGTTGTGTTTCATTGATTTTATCACCGCACATTTTCGCACCGCTTGATATAAATATATTACCGCTTATTAATTGCTTGCTAGATTAATTTGTTTTGTTTGATAAATATTTGCTTACCGCTATTAATGTGCTACTGTTCTAGTCTGAACATTTAATTAGTGAAATGTTAAAAATAGTGATATTTGATTATATCGCTTTGTTCATTTAACCCCTGTTATTAATCGTTTTAGATTTATTTTCATTGATCTAATTGATATTTAATTAAATTTTTATATTTCTTTCTCTGTTATGTCTAAAAGAAGAATAGACAGTTCTGTTAAATCTTGAATGCTGTTTCGCTCATTAGAATTGTGCTAAATTATGTATTTAGTTTTCAGACACCTAGCAAGAACGTGGATCTCTGGTGTGCTTACCCACTGAGCTTACCCAAGCCCTCAATAAGCGACTGAGGACTGGAAGAACAACAACATCTGTTCAAATATCCGGTCTCATGTTAAACTGACCTTGCGCCCGAGGCCGATTTCCGAAGGCCGTTTTATTCTGTAAGTTATACGTTATTTAGTTGCGCCATTTGTGACAATTGCTAAAGGTCCAATTGCTAAAGCTCCCATTAGCAGCGTCGCGTGTGGGAGTTCCGACTAGCGTATTAATTAAAGTATGTCACATATTTTAGCATCTCAATCAGGGGCTGTCACAATTTCAAAAGAAATGAAAAATAAGTTTTATGTATCCAGTGCAAATGTGTTTTTTCCACAGGATTAGCACCTATTAAGGAATGAACTGTTATTTCACGAACTGTTAAAAATCACGTTTAAAAAAAAAAGAGTGAGAAAGGAGTTATGATTAAATTACGAAATGAACAGTGAAAAAAGCAATTGTTTAATATTACGCACACATACAAGCTGCAATCAAACGATATAGCCTGACCGGTGGGTGACCAGACAAAAGTGCATAAGATGAAAGCGCACTCTAATAAATGCGCAAGAGGCAGAACCTTATAGAGATAATTGAACATAGTAACAAATGCTATCATAAATAAAAGCGCACAGCTAATATTGCTCACACCGACAAAAGCGCATCATGCCGAACAATACAAAAATATTTTACTTTTAATTGTATGGGTTCAAATATTTCATCTTGATTATTTAATATTTATTAAGTAAAATATCTATATCTGATTTTGACCTATTGAAGTGAAAAAGAAGAAATTTGAATTTTGCAAAGAATGTTGTAATGTGATTTTGAACATTGTAGTAATATTCATGCCTGCCCATACTCGGGGCAACAGGGGGGACACGCCGGAGACAATACACAGTCAAAGCAGAGGAGAAAAATCTGCGAAGGCTTACCAAAGAAGGCAAAGACAACCCGATCGGCCGGTTATATGAAAGCGACTGTATTTTGGGATGCGAAAAGCAATATTCTTATTGATTATCTGCCAAAGGGTAAAACCATAACGCGATTACTACACAGCATTTCCGGACCGTTTAGACGCCGAATTGAAGAAAAATGCCCTGGTTTGGGTCGCTAAAAGTTCTCTTCCATCGTAACAACGCACACGCTCACAGAGCGGCCGCCGTGCAAGCAAAATTGAACCAATTAAGCTACAAATTTATCAACCACCCACCGTATTCACCAGGTCTAACCCCTAGAGTAGTGAGAATTGTGGATTCTAGATCATCAGTCAATTGCCTATGCGCGAATTCCAAAATGCGGCTGGCGAGAAATTTTAATTTTGGCGGGAAATTTTAATTTTGATACTATAATTAAAAAAAATGGCGGGAAATTTGAAATTTGCCAGTTGTAATGGCGGTAAATTTGAATTTTGGTGCGTGAAAAATTGCTAGATCTATCACTAGATTCAAAAAAATTCGAGAAGAAGATAGCAACGGGTGCGCGCCATATATTTATTTGAAAAATTAATTGTGGGAAATTAGGTGTGAACAAATGTAACTAGGTTTAAAAAAATTACTAGATTTGTCACTACAAAAAAATTACTAGATTTGAAAAATGGAGGTAGCAATAAGTAATAAAACAACACTCGGTCGTCATCGTCTTCGTCGTTGTTATCGTCGTCATAGCTCGTAGATCTTCATCATCGTAGGATATATTCATATGTGCAAGCAGATTCCACAGGGTTGGTATAGAAAAATAATATACAGGGGTGATAAAAAAATTAAATCTCTATTTGTAATAAAATCATAATCTAAATAAATAATCTACAATATTTACATAGTGAATATATATATATATATATATATATATATACATGTATATATACATATATATATAAAGAGAAACGTACAACAGATTATAATAGAAAAAAGTTTGTATGACTGATTGGAAGTGTACTAGATTTGCAATTCCATAAGTCCATTTTTGTATTCCATTAAATTAGCTAGATAATAATAAACGTCTAACGTTGTCCGTCTGCCTGTGTGTGTATCTGGAACGCTTTTGATACTTATTATATCACTAGCACTTATGTGCGAATGGGATAGTTAGTACTTTTGTAGTACGTACGAATGCTGCATTAAAAGAAACATGAATTAACTAGATAAGTTTGTTGTCAAGTTTAGTTTACATTCAATACTAGCAGTGGCGTGCATTTAAATGTTTTTATTATGTTAGATTATATTATATAACTTAATTTTCTACTTTACTCTGTGTGAATTACGAAAAACGCCGGTAGGGGTCAAATAACCCAACTAATATGGGTAAATAAAATATGATCTGGTAATGGATAGTCGTTTTACGACGGGTTATCATCTAGTACTGCATATTAATCCATACAATAGCATTTACATGTACTCGTTTGTATAGTGTTGTTTAATGGTACATAACTTGTGTATTGGTTGTATAAATTGACGACTACAACAACGATACCATACATAACAGAGCATTTGAAACTTTTTTCCATGTTTTATCTATTTTTGCAGTATAATCTAAATTGCTTGAAACGTGTTTCGGTTCTTCCAATTCTATATTTCTTAATAGTATTTTCAATCTGTATGTACTCTGTTTCAATCTGTACTCAATCTGTTCAATCTGTATGTAATCGGCAGCAGCTACTGATACATCGAAATAGGAATAATTATGGCGAGCGTAATTTTTTTCATGCGTATGCAGTTGCTATTATATTGCTATTCTTTATACTACGTCCATGTGATAAATCGTCAAGTTCGCGACTAAAAGTGAGGGCCCAAACATCCTTAATGATCATCTGCAGGGCAACATCCAGTTCCTTAACAGTAAGCGCACTGACCCTTCGATTTTCAAGATTGTTCCTAACATTAAATAAAAATCTTAATGCCAGGGCAACAGATCGTTGAAATTTGAGGAAAGAAGAAAACCTTTCTATGTTAAAGATTTATGTTGGTAGATATGATTCCGACATAAATGTATGAGGTTTGATCTTTGGCAGATCTGTGTGGCTTTCGTAATTATGATGTGTCCAAGGCGCGGTAGAATTAAAAAAATCTGGCCACTGCTACATCAACTTACAAGTAGTATAATCTTACTACTTGTAAGTTACTACTTTGGTCCTATTCCTCGAGAAATTATGTCAGCTGGGTTCTGCTCCGAGCGTACGTGCTGCCAGTTGGACGGCTGAAAGAGTGCAATTATCTTGGGCACTCGATTGGCAACAAACGGTTTCAATGTATGGAGTGGGGTATTTATCCAACTTAAAATTATGGTGGAATCGCTCCATAATGAAATAGAGTTAATAGCCAAACGAAAGACGGAAATTACCCGATGAACAAATTCCGACAACAAAGCTGCGCACAGTTCTAAGCGTGGCACAGTCTCGACTTTAAGTGGAGCAACCCTTGATTTGAAACTGAAAACTAATAAACATAGGCCCATTAAACCTCAATTGAAGCGTCTGCGAACCCGTGCAGTTGGATGAATATAAACCTATGCTGTCTGAATCTAACTAATATGGCAAATAAATCATTTTGTATAACAGGGCCTGCGATGTAAATATCATTTAGGGAAATACCTGTGCAAGAAAGAGCAGAATCGTCGAAGATGACCCTTAATTTTGTAGCTAAGTTGTCTTCGTTCAGAACTCCGGGATGCGGGAGATGAAGGTGCCAACAATGAAATGTGGTCTGAAGAAATGTATAAACTCAGTGTACTCATGTTTGAAATCAGGATCATTCTAAAATCTACGTGGTTGCAATTTAAAGCTCTTAAGCAAATAAATCAGGTTGTAAATGATTTATTTGCTACATTAGTTATATTCAGACAACGTAGACATGCGGTTTCTGCGGATATCGGACAGATGTATGGTCATGTTCTAATTGATCCAAACTAGCGTTCACTGCAGTTCATTTTATGGACATTTGACGATAATTGTGAGCCCAATACGTTTCAATTAAATAGAGTAACATATGGAATGGCAATTGCTCTCTTTCTGGCAACACGATGTCTTCAGCAGCTTGCGTTAGCCAATAAACAGCAATTCCCAGAAGTTTCTACTATTATCCAAAAAGACTTCTATGTAGATGATCTTCTCTCAGAGGCAGACAATATAGAAGAGGCCATCGTTTTATGTAAGCATCTTGGGGATATTCACCAGCAAGGTTGCTTCACACTTAGAAAATGGATGTCTAATGAACGACGCATTCTCCACGGCATTACTTTCAATACCATATTTACTCTGAAGATATGTCCAAATGAAAACTCAAAAACCTTAGGAATTGCATGATTCTCAAACGCTGATTACTTCTTTTATTATATTTCAATTGAAGGAATCTCCAAATTAGTGACCAACCAGTCCATTCTTTCAACGACTGCTCGTATATTTGATCCTTTAGGTTACATTTATGCTCGTATATTTGAACCTAAAGAATCAAATATACGAGTCTTTAGGTTTACTCGGAGCATGCATTGTTCGAGCTAAAATCCTTTTACAGCAGATATGATGAGAGAAATTATCCTGGGAAAAATCTGTGCCCCTTTCAATTTACAAGGAATGGTCTTCATTTAAGGATTATCTTCATTGGTTTAATGGAATTAGGATTCCACGTAGAGCTTTATGTGATGATCCTATATTCATCGAACTGCACGGGTTCGCAGACGCTTCAATTGAGGCTGACATAGGGTGTGTTTAATTACGTAGCACAGTTCTAAGCCAAAACGGGGCGGTGTTAGTAGCACTTGTCAGTGCCAAATCAAGGGTTGCCCCACTTAAAGTCTAAACTGTGCCACGCTTAGAACTGTGTGCAGTTTTGTTGCTGTCGGAATTAGTTCATGGGGTAATTTCCGCCTTTCATTTGCCTATTAACAGTATTTTATTATGGAGCGATTCTACCATAGTTTTAAGTTGGATAAATACTCTATTCCACATATTGAAACCGTTTGTTGCCAATCGAGTATCCAAGATAATTGCACTATTTCAGTCGTCAAACTGGCAACGCATATGTTTGGAGCAGAACCCGCTGACATAATTTATGGAGGAATAGGATGAATGGAACTTGGTACTTGTAAGCTGTGGTGGCAGGGGCCAGATTTTCTTTATTATACCGCGCCTTGGACACATCATTATTACGAAATTTTCACAGATCTGCAAGAGATCAAACCTCACACATTTATGTTGCAATCATATGTACCACTCTTTAACATAGAAAGATTTTCTTCTTTCCTCAAATTTCAACGATCTATTGCCCTGGCATTAAGATTTTTATTTAATGTTAGGAACAATGGGTCGGTGAAAATTGAAGGGTCGGTGCGCTTACTGTTAAGGAACTGAATGCTGCCCAGAAGATGATCATTAAGGATGTTCAGACCTTCACTTTTAGTCGCGAACTTGATGATTTATCAGATGGATGTAGTATAGAGGACAGCAGTATCCTTGTGTTGAGTCCATTCTTAGATGAGCACGGGATCATACGAGTTGGTCGTAAACTCAAAAATATAGACCTACAATTACAATTAAGCAATTAAGCATCAGATCAATTAAGCATCAGATCACGAGCTTCTATTTGCTCGGGAACATGTTAACCTTCAACACGCTGGGCCACAGCAAACGTTTTTTTTTTTCATACATTAGTCTTATTGGCCTCTCTCTGGAAGAAGCGCAGCTTGTTTTACCATTCGAAACTGCCATGTTTGCTATAAATTATCGGCGAAACAGATTCGCCCATTTATGTGAAATTTGCCAAAGGAATATGTAATCGAATCTTCTCCCGTCACTGTTACTGGAGCTGATTACGCTGGACCATTCGTAATCAGAGACTACAAACGCCTCGGTGCCAAGCTGTCTAAATGTTGGATTGCCCTTTTTATATGTTTTGCAATAAAAACGTTGCATATAAACTTGTCACTGATCTCACATGAGATAATTTTTTGCTCTCACTTAGACGTTTTATGAGTCGCCAAGGAAAGCCTGGGGAGCTACATTCTGACAAAGCCACTACAATTGTAGGAGCAAAAAATGAGCTCAATAAATTTTATTATGTCCTAAAACAAAGTGAGTCACTGTTAATTGACATATTGGCTTCTGAAGGTATCGCTTGGATATTCATTCCTCCATGCTCACCAACTTTCGATGGTTTTTGGGAGGCAAATATAAAACGTATTAAATGACATGTAGCAAGAATTTTAGGTCAAGCTCATTCGACGTATGAAGAATTCTCCACGCTATTAACTCAGATAGAAGCAATTTTTAATTCTAAACCAATCTCACCTCTATCGTCTAATCCAAATGACCTAAATACTCTCTCTCACGCCCGCTCACTTTTTAATTAGAAGTGTTTTAACAACTACTGTGGAAATGGACTTTCAAAAACAAGCGATCATCGGCTAAGTCGAATAGAGTTCATATAGAAACTTAAAACACAATTCTGGAATCGGTGGAGAGCCGAATATTTATCAGAATTGCAGAGATGGCCAAAATATTCCAGAAATCCCAAGATTTCATAATTAGCAGTAGGCGATCTGGTGATAATCAAGGACGAACAGCTGCCACCTTTGTGCTGGAAACTAGGACGTATCCTAGAATTACACGTGGGGTTTTGTAGTGGTGTCCCTAAAAACTAATACTGCTGCCATCAAGCGCGCCTTCAATAAACTGTATGTGTTATCTCAGTGTAATGATAATAATCAATAATGACTTATCTATATTCTTTCCTATCTTAACTTTATAGGTCATAATTATAATTGTAGTACTTTATTATTATTTACTTATCTACCATATTTGTTTTCATGTAAGTAATATTTTTCTTTTTTTATTTCTTTTTTTGTTTTAATCATTTTACCATTATAAGTCAATAAATTTTCATATCTTATGTAATGTAATATATATTTGAATGTCTGTTGTTGATAGACCCAGTCTTCCAAGGCGAGGAGGATGTGTGCGCGAAATAAATACAGCAAAGCCTCAAGATGCTTGTACGCAACAGCAGCTTTCAGTAACGAACGAACGATTCGAGCGAGAGGATGTATTTTTAAGTATTATTGTTAATTAAACGATTAAAGGCATTACTCGCGTTTTATTTTGGAAGCTGAACAAAGAAACATATTTTATACAACACGCTAATGGAACAGAATATTATAATGAGACATTCAAGAAATTGATGAAAGAATGTGGAATTCATTTATATTCAACGTTCAGCATGAAGAGGGCATCCTTAGATAAGCGGATTATCTGTTCTATCAGAGAGAAACTAATCAAACGTTTTAGTTTGCAAGGTTCTTATAAACCCTGGAATTTATTGGTTCTTAGATTCGCCTAACTGTGAAGGATCTGCCCTCAGGGGCATTGAAACTATAAATCTGCCACAGTGATCTCTGGTTGTGCGATTCACAAAATGCTCCTAGCACCTTAATTCATCGTTGGAAAATGGATAACCAGGCTTCTTCAAATTGCCAAAATTTAGTAAGTGTTCGATTCAAAGTGGCTAGTTTAGAGAAACCGTTATAAGTGCCTGACGAAGAAATTTGTCTATGGATAGAACCCGACACTATCCAACCTACCAACCTAGGTGGGTTTTCTGCAAAACAGGTAATCCTGGACCTAAGGCAATTTATCCTATGCATAATAATTTCCAGAAGGACTGGGCACCTAATAGCATATCTATCCGCTCTGGAACACTAAACTTAGGATCTGCCAGTTTATATGGTTGGGAATATTTAAATGATGAATGAGGAAATGAGGAACTGTAGGAAGTGTATGTGAGGGTGAAAGAGATATGGAAAGAGGAAGGATAGAGAGATAGAGGCAAAAGGGAGGAAAAAGAGATGGGCTAAGTTCGGAGAAAGAGGTATGGAATTATATAAGATGCAATGGAAAAGGATGACAGAGGAAAGAAACGGAGAATGCAAGTTTAAGGGAATGGGAGAGAAAGTGTAGGGAGGAAGTAGGGAAGGATGAAAGTAAGCGGAAAAGAGAAGAGGGAAGGGGAGGTGGGGGTAAAAAAGAAGAGAGCACGGACATAATGGAAGAAGAAGTAAAGCAGTAAAGAAGAAAGATAAAGGAATGAAGCGCAGCGGAATCGGATGGTGTGCCAGTAGAAGTGCCTGAATGAGAGGGATAGAAGCGTTAACAAGGGGTATGAATGCAGCATGGAAGGGAGGAGACAGAGTGCCGGCAGAATGAAAAGAGGGTGAGATAATACCTGTGTAAGAGAGTGCACCAGTGCAAAAGGGGATATAAGAGAGAAGCATGCAGCTATAGGGGGATAACCGTAATGAATGGGATTTGTAAGTTGTATGCAAGGGTGGTGAATGGAAAGTTGCAAAAGGAGATGGATTAAAAAAGAGAGTACTATCAAACGCGCAGACAAGATTTGTAAGGGGTAAGAGTGCAATGCACAACATAGTTACTTTGAGTTTCTTAATTAATAAAGAAATGGGAGAAGGCAGGAAGTTGTATCTGGCTTTTTTTGATTTGAAGTGTGCGTTTGATAGATTGGAAAGAGGAATATTAAGGAGGAGAATGAATGAATTAGGGATTTCAGAGGGATTGTGAATGTAAAAAAGCTGTATGAGGGTAATAGAGTAAGAGTGACAGTGAGAGGCAGGGGAGTCAGTGCAAGTAAGTGCACTGAGTGCAAGTTTATTTAATTTATATGTGTCGGATTTGGAGATGATGATGAAAAATGGACAGACAGGAGACGTGATAATGGAGTGTGGACCCTAGGATATGCGGATAATATAGCGAGAAAGAGCGAGATTGTATGGCGAGTAATAGAGTAGAAATGAAAGAGATGATAGAACGTGTGA
>WYDF02110921.1:0-10391 GCA_009867245.2 Adranes taylori
ATAAATAATAGGTAATATATTTTTACAGTACATTTAAAATAAGAAATGCAGATATTTTCTAAAAAGCGGGACATTTTAAAAAATCGGCGGGACGCGGGACAGTCTACCAAAAAGCGGGACTGTCCCGCCAAAATCGGGACGTGTGGTCACTTTACCTTTGGTCAATATGATTTATGGTCAATATGATTAAGGCATGCTGTTGCAACTGGATTGAACCTTGCAAGTTGAAAAAATAAAATTTAGGGAAGTGTAAGACCCAGGGACCTCAATTTTACGCAAAGCATATCGAAGAAAAAGTGACTCAAAAGGAGTAGTGGGGAAAAATGAAGTCAAAAACCTGCAGCAGACCTGGCCAAAGCTGACGAATTCATAAGGCCAAGGCAGTCTGGCGTGTTTCGCATGCCAGACTGCTCTTTTAGAAATTAGCCGAAAAGAGAGTCAAGAGGGGTCGTAGGCCATGCCAAACCGGACAGCGATGCTATCCGCGCCGTAGGCAAATACGGGGAAGAAGTGGGTGAAAAGCGGCCGTAGGCCGTGGCAAGTGTAGGCAAATATGGGGACCGGGGGATTTATGGGTAGATGATTTATATGTTAGACTAATGTTGTTTACTTTACCCTATACAACTATTGTGCAAATTGAATTTAATAGACGAGTTATAAGGCGACAGTCAAAATTAAAAGATTCAACTTTTGTTTTACGCAAGATTTAACACAACGTAGGACTTTCAGTGGCGACAACGTAGAACTTTCAAGATGGGGTGGCGATCAGGTGCACGAATTTTTATACCATATAACATCCACGCGCATACAACAACATAAGAATCGTTCTTATAAATTATAACTCACTTGTTAAAAGGGTACAACTACAAGGAAAAGTTCCTTGCGCAAACTATTAAAACTATAAGATCATTTATAATGGCAATTGCCCTTCCTTACAGTGTATAATGTTTCGCTAAAATTTCTTTTACGTCTGGATGAGCCTTAAGAAGAATGTAAGAAACATAAATACGAAATACCTTTTTAAACACAATGCTGAGATGGGCTGGGCTGACCATTTCAACGTGCTTAGTTAGTTGCAAGTCGAGTAATCAGTAGAGTTGAGTTCAGTCAGTTTGTTCGTTTACGTTTAGTTGTTTACAGTTGTTTAGCTACGTGCCTTTGCTTTGTGCGTTCGTTTGCTTATAGTTGAGAAAAATCGAGTGAGTTTAGTGTGTTTATCACTGTTAATCTTCCATTATTGCGAATATTTCGATATATTGTTTATCTCATAAAATAGAAACACTACCTTACATATTGCACTCCACACCGTAACTCAAGAGATATGCAGAAAATCATAAAAACTAATTATTATAGTTCAAGGAAGTAGAAAATTGTTTGTTTTTGATTTAATAGTTAATTTGAAAATTTAAAACATTTTCTCTCGTATAAAATATATTTCATTAATGTTTTTGTTACTACAAAGTTATGAATTGTGATGTGTTAGTGTAAAACATTGAGTATTATTGAATTTTTCGGACAAGAATGATTTTTGTTTGAAACCGTTTTGAAATTGTAAGTACTAATGTAATGATCATAAAAACTTGATAATAATTATATACTTATAACCAGTTTTTAATTATCAATTTGTTCCATATATAATAAATAAGCCCAATTTAATGTGTCAATTTTTTGTTTTTAGTGGATACAGCTGTTATTTGAATTGTTTGAAGACAATAGAAACAAATACAAGCGGTTAAAACATTAGAACAATTTTTTTTAGAATTTTGGCATTCTAAATTTGTAACCTCATAGATTTAAGGAACCTTTTGATGCTTACTAATAGAAATGATAAAGTAGGTGATACATTCCATGAATAGTTCTTGATTCTGGTTCGATTACATTCGTTATTCTTCAAATACATATCATCTTAGAACCAGCAAAAATATTCTGTGTCATTTTCCGTTCATGCAATAACTAGTTCTACATGCTGGAGAGCACCAAGTACTTTTGGAAGTGCAATTGAAACATCAAGACAATATAGACTGAACGTTTTAAACGTACTGTTTGACATTTACCAGAGGCGTACGCAGAACAACTTCTCGGGGGGTTTCTAGAAAAATGTGAATGGATATTTAAGATATTTATGTAGCACAGTTCTACCTGACAGATGACAGTATGAGAGAAGAGGAGCCGGCGCTATCAGGGCAGTTATAGGAAGCCTAAACAAACACAAAGCATCCGGCGAGGATGCTTTACCCGCAAAGTTATTTAAGTACGCAGAAGAGGGCTTAGGAAATAATGTACCAGCTAGCGAAAAAGATCTGGAGAGACTAAACCATGCCCAGAGAGTGAACTTCAGCCATAATTATACTAATACATAAGAAAGCGGACAGACTTAACTATGGTAACTACAGAGGAATATCCAGAGGACTACTGGGTACAAAAGACTGTCTAAACTACTAACAGCAACCACTTCTTTAAAACTCATTGAGGGAGTACCAATGTGGGTTTCGCTCGAACCATTCAACTACAGATCAAATGCTCTTATCGAGAATTATGTTGGAAAAGTATTATGCATTTAATATTGCACTGCACCAATTGTGTATTAATTTCCGCGCAGCTTACGACCCAATTCTAAGAGGACAGGGATACAGAGTTATGCAGCAGGAGTTTGCAATACCGACCAAACTAATAAAGCTAATAAAAATGGCGCTATTGGAAACGAGCAGCAATGTGAGGGTTAAAAGGGAACTAACAGAGAGCTTTGGAGTAGGGAGGCCTCAAGCAAGGAGATTCACTTTCTACACTTCTGTTTAATTTAGCGTTAGAAGCCGTTGTGAAAAAGGACCTACAAACTCTGGAGGCTGCATCTATAATAGAACATGTTAGAACCTAGCCGTCGCAGATCACATAGATATGGTGGCCAGCAGACTAGAGTCACTAAGGGAGAACCTACAGGTACTCCAGATGGAAGCGAGGGTCATGGGCTTAGAAATAAGTCCAGAAAAGACTAAATACATTATTAACAGCCGCAATACAGACAAGTTAAATACCTGGGAGACATTGTAACGGAATTCAACGAGATCACACTTGAAATGTGGGCTGGAAGCAATTACTACAGCTTCATCAAGGTACTAAAATCCTTTCTCATATCAGAACTATCATAAAGCCAGTGGTTAGATATGGTTTGGAAACGTGGACGCTCACGAAGAGAAACCAGACTTCATTAAGAGTTTGGGAACGAAAGCTCCTGCGGAAAATCTGTGGAGCGCTCAGAGAGTACGCACCAAACCCGAACTCACCAAACGCCGAAGGTTGGAGAGTACGCACCAAACCCGAACTGGAAGCATTTTACCAGAAACCATCCATTATAAACGATATTAAGGCAGGCAGGCTCAGGTGTCTGACATTTACTAACATTTTCTTGAACTTATGTCGGCCATACACGGAAGGGTAACACAAGAACACTAAAAATAAGATAAGAAAAATTAGGGAAAAATTAACATTTTGTCATCAAGAAAAGTAGAAGTTGTTTTAGAATTATGTATTACATAAGATATTAATATCTGTTTCATATTTTGCTGAGACCTTGACTGAATTTTAGGGAGGAGGATTGAGCAGATTTAGGGGGAAGGGTTGTGCCACTCGACTTCAGTGCGAAGGACAACTTAGACTGGAGCAAGTGACGGGAAATCATGGATTGGGCAACATGAACAACAATGGAGAGCTCCTTGTGGACTTCTGTGCAAGTAATGTGCAAGCTGCAAGTCTGTGCTAGTTAGTCATCGGTGCCACAATCTTTCCTCATAATCTTTCCACCTGACCAATCTTTCCACCTGGTCATCAGCAGAAGGTAGAAGAAGTCTCTCTTGGATGTGAGAAATCGCAGAGGCGCAGATATAGACAGTGATCACCATCTTATGACTGCATGCGTTCGGATCAAGATTGCTGCTCAACTGCAGATAATATTTCACCAGAGCACCTGTTAACTGACCGAGACACCGCCACTGAAACCGCTTCTATATCTTCTCTTCAAGAAGATTTGGAACAAAAAAAGTTGCTACAGGACTGGAGAGAGGGGTTCCTCATCAAATTACCCAAGAAAGGGGAACAACACGAACTGTCATAATTGGAGAGGAATTCCTAGTAAAGTGATGACTCAGGTGATACTTAACAGAATCAAAGCACAAGTGGAATCACAAATAAGGAAGGAGCGAGCAGACTTTAGAAGTCATCATTCTTATACCGACCAAATTAACACGCTTTGTATTATTATTGAACAGTCAAATGAATTTATCACTAGGCTTCACCTTCTGTTTGTAGATTTCGACCCGTAAAAGGGGCAGTATGTGGAAAACCTTGCAGAAATACTGGATACCGGAGAAGATAACCAAAGTAATTAAAGAAACATACAATTACACATGCCGTGTCATCTACGAGGGGAAAATCACGGAAGCATTCGCAGTCAAGTCAGGAGTTCGCTAGGGATGTATTCTGTCCACAACAATCTTTTTATTGGTTCTGTATGAGGTGATGAGGAAAGTCACGGATGGAAAAAAGAGAGACATACAGTGGAAGCTGACTGAACGATTGGAGAATCTAGATTTTGCAGATGATATCTGCCTACTACCACAGAACCATCTGAATATGGAACAGAAACTCCAAGACCTCGAGTGCGAAGCCAAGAGGGTGGACCTGAAAGTGAACTCCTTCAAGCCAAAAATTACGAAAATAAACACAAGGGGTATAAGAACACTGAGAGTGATCAATGAGGACATTGAAAATGTAGAAGAGTTCACGTACCTTGGGAGTATAGTTACCCATGAGGGTTGTGCAGGTGCAGAAATGCAAGAATTGTTTTCATTTTTTTTATGGTTTTGCTTGGCTTTATCTTAAATTACTGATGTTATCAACGCGTTATCCAAGCAACGTTCATTTTTTCTTGAAAGACTCTGCTGAGAATGCTTTCAAAAATTGTTTAACCAAGGTTAATCATTTTTTTTAATCAATTTATTGTAGTGCAAATTGATGATAGTAAATTATTTTGTAACATTCTTTTTAAATATCCGCTAAATAAACGTTTTCATTAAAATTCATTACACATGTAAAATTGATTTCGTAATAATAAAGCAAATATTAGCACAACGACCTACGCCACTTCAATTATTGAATATGCATTTTAATAGTTTGACACAGTAATAATAAGCTTAAGTCAGCACAAATTTTTTGTATATAAAAAATTATATTTTTATAATAAACCAGATTGCATCAAAACCAGCAGTCTCACTTCTTCCACTTGGGGTCTCACTGAAATAGGTGTTGCCTGGTTAGCCTAAGGTGGAGTGGACTTACCTTCCTTACTTTTCAACTGTCACTTGGAGCCTCACTGAAATAGGTGTTACCTGGGTTGCCTAAGGTCGAGTGATAAGGTCAATCCACAAAAAGCTAACTTACTAGTTATCCTTACTAACTCCATACTATCTAATCTCTATCTTGGAGAGTACCTCTGGATAAACGTACGCACTTAGATCAGAGCAAGAATCCGAAAGGTAAATGGGGCCTTCATTCAGCTGTATCCACTCTGGAGAGAAGACAGTTTTCCACAACGACCAAACTCCGAATATTCAGAACCAATGTGAAAGCAGTACTATTATACAGTTGTGAGACTTGGAAGGTTACTTGCAAAATCAACAGTAGCTTGCAGGCCTTCCTGAATAGATCCATCGGAAAAATTCTCCGAATTTTCTGGCCAAATGCAACGATCTTTGGAAACAAACGAGAGAGGAATCCATTTTCATTCAAATCAAGAGAAGAAAGTGGAGGTGGATTGGTCATACCCTCTAAAAAAACGAGGATGCTGTTATTGACTTTGTTCTGGAATCCGCAGGGAAAAAGGAAACTTGGAAGATCAAAGACATCATGGAGAAGGACTGTAGAATAAGAGACAAAAATGGAAGGCAAGACTTTTGCAGAGCTGAGGGTCCACGCTAGAAATAGAGTGCGCTGGGGAAACTTCGTCGAAGGGCTATGTTCTGGGTAAGAGCGAAATAAGTAAGTTGTGCCTCTCCTAAAACTTTAATAAACGTTTGGTATATCTTCTAATTTAAAGGGTACTGTAGAAGTCACTTGATTATATTTTGAATTGAAACATACTGTACTAAGTTTTGAGTTTCTTTTTGGTTCATGTAAATAATCCATCGTACGATATAAGAAAACGTCAGTGTTAAGCAGCATTTTGTTATAAAATAACTTTTAGAACAAGTCAGCCACAGCAGCTTATGCATGTATCTATCCTAACAGCAATATGCTGAGAAAATACCTATCTACACGTACAGACAAGATTGGCTGCACGAACTTGTTGAATAGTTTGTTTATATCAGTCTTTACAAACTGTTGAATCTTTACATTAATTACCTGATTTTATAAAACTCAAATATTCTTTATTGTGTTGTTTTATATGCTTTATACTTTTTCCATCTTCATATTATATTTTTTTAAATTAATTTTTAAATGTTTATTATATTTATTATCTTTTCTGTTTATATTTAATTTCCTTTTTTGGATTAGTAACCTGGACAGTAGAGGTTTTTTTCTTTCACATAGCAGTATATGTACGAAGTACATATCGATTTTGAGATGCAGATAGGGAAGTACGTTTTGGAGGTCCCTGCAGTGCCGTATTTCCCAGTAAACACTATAAGCACGTGCTTACAGCGGCAATTTTTTAGAGGCGGCAAATTTCTATTTTAAGGGTGGCAAATCTGTAAGTACTTAGGTAATATGGAATAAATGGATGACCTTAAAGAAAGGTCATCAATTTTTTTTTTGAGAAACTAAAAAGCGAGAGCAAAATTTATGCATAAATAAAGGTTCATTTTCAATACAAATAATACCAAGTATAAAACATTTATATAAAAAGGCGGCAATTTCTTCAGTGCTTACAGCGACACAATAGTTAAATTCGGCATTAGGTCCTTGAGCTAAAATGCGGGTTTTGATTGTCCTGTTCTGTGCATGTATGTTCAAATTGAACAATTTAGATCTGACTTACGTAAGCGAATTTAACTAAATTTGATTCTGAGATTTATATGTACGAGATATGATTAGATAATAAGCGGAATTTTTAAATTCCGCGGATGCCGTGTTGTAATATATAACAATATCAAAAAATGTGCAAGTAGCAATATGTACAAGTACAAGTGACATTGGTATGTCAAAAAATAACAATGCCAAGCCATTATTTCAGATATTTAGGGCATCAGACAAGTGACAGCAAAATTTGTCACTTGTCACCTTTGTCAAATTTGTCACCAAATTGTTGAATTTCGATCTAAAGCAGTTTGAATGCTTAGGCGCTGCTTAACACGTTAACACCCAATTTTTTTTAATCTTCACATAATATCATTAAATTTATCTTCTAAGGGTCCAATTTGACGAAGCTTAGAAATAAATTTAGTTTTTTGTAATGTAACTAAAGATATGACCTGTCCTCATTTGATGACATTGGGAATAAACGGCATCATTTTCGATTTGTGATCATTTATTTATTCGAACTTTGTAACTTACATACATATTGGAATTTAAATTATAAAATAAACTTATTGTTTGTGATAAATAGCAAAACAGGGTGAAATTTCACATAGTGACATGGCATTTTATGCAATATGTACGTGGCTCGCTTGTACATAAGACATTTTGGCTTGTTTCGTTTATCTATATGGCAGTTCTTTTCATAAAATCTTGCAGAATTTTCCTGAACTCGTGGAATGTGCGCTACTCGACCCCTTCTTGCATTGGTCCCATGACCCAATTTTGGATAAGAAATTGCCACCGGACGACGGAAGTCTATAGAAATGCCTTTCTCTCGTAAATAAAGTTGTACAAGTGGTAACAGTAGTTACTTAGAGCCGAATCTATCGCCGCCACCGAGACCTTATCCTAACTCGTGCTAAAATAATTTATGACTTCATCGCGGACCTAAAAAGTTTTGGGGTCTAACATAAATAGTTTTGGCGTGTTTGACAGCTGCCAAATAAAAATCTCAGAAGGCAGACGATAGGACATTTCCGGTTGTCCAAATTTGGCTCGAAATTTGGGGTGAAAAATAATCAAAAACAAAATAATACTAGATTTATCACTAGATTTTTTTGGCTCGAAATTTGAATGTTTCGTCGCGAGATGTGAAATTTTGAATAGTTGTCATTTGAACAAAGCAATATGGCTGACTAGGCGTAAATTTAAATTTTTTTAAAAATAATAAACAAGACCCGCACGCGAGCGTGCCTCAAGGGGACACACAAAGTTTGCAATTAAAAAAGTCACTAGATTTAAATTCAAATAAAACTAAATTTTGTAAGAAACTCTACATTTGCATTGAAACCAGATGAACGTAAGTACGCACTTGCATCATTTAATAACTCATCCGATTTTAGTCAAATGAAGACGGTGCAACGGTGACCTGGTTTCTTGAATCGAATTTTCAGCCGAAAGAACCTCTCGCTTGCTTGTCTAATACTTTAGTTGGCATCAATGGACACTTCCCTATTCTTAGATCTCTTATTGTTCTCGTGGCTCGAAATCCTTGCTCACGAAGCTTGACGAAAAGATTCGTGAAGAAATTGTCGAAATGGACTTCTGGGCCTTACAATCGACAGCATCTTCAGTACAACTCTGGTGTCGAGAGGTAATTCAGATTATTCTTCTTTCCCACAGTAGAGTGCAAAGTTCTATCGTTGTGACATGTGACATTTGACGTTCTGAACTAGCTACGTTGCCGAATCTGACACCATTTCTAATTAATTTATGTAAGTGAGGACAGGACAAGCTAATAGCAACATTGAAACGAGAAAACTAATAATTTTTTTAAAATTATTCACGTAAAAATCTGATCTCAATGTATAGATATGGCATCAAAACTAAGGGCCAATTGTCCCAAGCTTTCTGAAGAGCCCAGACCGAGAAATGCCCGCTAAGTTCGCTTAAATGTGAAGGTTCTACTCACTGGTTCCACTTTTTTTCGACATCAATGGCGTATTATACCATAAGTTCTTGCCACCAGGTCGTAAGGTCAACAAAGAGTACTATCTAGAAGTTTTACGCTGTTTACATGAAGCAATCCGAAGAAAACGTCCGAATTTGTAACGAGACAACGTCTGGCGATTGCACCACGATAATGCATCTGTAGGGCACACTTCGTTGCTTGTTCGTGAATTTGGTTCAAAAAAGAACACTGTTATGATTTCGTATCCTCCAATTTTACCCGACAACACTCTGCGACTGTTTTCTATTCCCAAACATGAAAAAGATCATTAAAGGACGATATTTTGCCGATATTCACGAGATCAAGTTGACAGAATCGCTAAAGCAATTAAACCTGCTTCAAAGAGTGGAAAAAACGCTGGAAAAAGTGTATTATGTCCAATGGGGATTACTTTGAAGGGAATATTAACATCGAGGAATAAATAAAGATTATTCGAGAAAAATGATAAATCCGTGTATTATTTGTTCATACATCGTAAGTGTTCCTAGCAGGTCACCCGAATATCTGAGCTCAATTCATTCAAAATGGAGCAAAGGCTTCTTTTTAATTCTCCTAAAAATTGTACGTTAGACGCCTCAAAGACTACAGTATCTTTTAGCGTGCTTACTACTGTGTTTACTCCAACGTTTTTATTTTGTTATCTTAGAAAACTCTTGCAGTTAGGTAGAGCGTTACTAATTTGTTGGGTGGGCTTTTTCAAAGAATTTTTTTGTAAACAAGATACTTGACATACGTCTGGTGTATCTTGTTTTGTAAGCTTTCCAGCTTTTTTTCTAATAAACCAGCTTTTCCACTTTTTTTTTAAATTTCTGTTTATAGAGATCGTTTAATTATCAATCAATACAGGGTGTTAAAAAAAATCGAACGATTAAGTTTGGAAGTAATTTTACTTGAAAAAGACTACTATTCCAGATAACATACAGTTCCGGTATGAGAGGTGGTTGTTGTTGTGGGTGTTGTATTTGTTTTTAAAGGTGGCAAATTCTGATCGTACTGCTACTATAGTTATATAATGTTTCTGTTTTTGTTTAAATTCAGATTACGAATAATTGGAATTCTACTATATCTAAATGTGTTTACATCAATTACAGTATCTCTACATTCTCTAGTTAATCCAATTTGTATCAAATAGGTCGAATGATATTTATTAATTTTGCAAAAGCATATTGCATGAATGATTCATTGATACATACCTTAAAATACTATACCTACTTGTCCATTAAAACAAAAAACTTTAGTGATTGTACACAATCACATATGTTGATACATGTAATGATTAATTTATGCTTGAATTCTTCTTAAGAGGAATGCGACCGTCTTGAACGAAAATATCGTTTTATTGTAAATCGCGCGAAGTTCTACCGCTTTTCCT
>WYDF02110932.1:0-10391 GCA_009867245.2 Adranes taylori
CAAAAATTTTGTACTAGGTGGATGTTTGTGTTAATTGGTTAAAAACATGGTATACCCAAATCTAGTGCCCCAATATAGTTGTTCCCTGGTCTATTTATACGAGGGTTGCTTTTATATTTCGAGATTTACTATAAACAAATATTTACCATCGAAAATCGCTTTTCACAACTTTCTCCATTAAGATCTATACACTTTAAGGATATATACACGGCATCGTTTAAACAAATTTTCGAAGTACTTTTTACATTCCGATTGTGTTACCTTCGAAACAAGCCTACTGAACGCATCAACTGCTTCTCCGGGTATCTAACAACATTGCCTTTACAAGTTATTTTTGATATAAAATAAAGTCACTGGGTGCCAAATCAGGATTAAATCGCGTAGACGTTCAAAAAGTGATTTATTTTAAGTCACCTGTTTGAGTTGAGGTAGAGAGTTATCCGTCTTACGTAGGTGGCATTCCTTAAGATTTCTGACAAACAAATGGTTGTGTACCGTTAAGAACTGACTGTTCTTCGTTGCAGTAATGGTACGGTTGCGATATCTCCAATTTTTCTGAAAAAATAAGGCGACCGTTTACTTCGAAGTTCAAGTCCACGAACAAATTTATGTTGAAATTTGTCTTGAACATAAATTTGTTCAAGACTCTCTGCAGGTCTTGAAAACCAGTTTATTTTCGAGCGGCTCATACGCGAAGATTTATAATTCGTCACCTGACGTAGACGTGGTGCCATAGAAGCACCACGAACGTGTTTTTTGAGCATTTCTTTCGACCAATTGATAGGAGTCCCTTTTTGAGCAATTGTCAAAATATGTGGGATCCAACGCAAACAAATCTTTTTGACGAGCAAATGGCTTTGAAATATTGAGTATATGCTGGTCCCACTAATGCCCAAGGGTGCTCTAATCTAACGATAAGTCACGTGCCAATGTTGCGGTATCGGTTCACGCACAGTATCATTATTTGTCGGAACAGGAACCGATTTTCGACAACTTTCACGAAGTTCGTCGTTAAGCGATTGAATTCGGTAATCCGTCGATAAAAACTGGTAATTGATGATGCTCCATTGCCAAAAGTAGAATTAAGTTCAGTAGTCACTTAGCATACTAGGGTTACCAAATACCAACATATATCATCGTACTAATAAGAAATGTTCTCTCTATATGTAACGTTCCCTCTATATGGTATATAAAAAATTTAAAAAAAAAAACAAAAAACAGTATAACTTGTCGTAATTAGAATATAAAAATGGAGCAGACAATGGAATACCTCATTGTCCGTATTTTCACCAGTTTGTTGATGATATAAAAATGATATTTCGACCAAGGTCAATACACTGAATATAAGCCATACATATAGAAGCTGATTCGATCCTTTAATTTTCTCCTGAAGAAATGCATTTCTTTTGCGAGAATTATATGCTTTTAACTGCGCATATGTAATACCATTCTTTTTTACGACTAACTGTTTCCAAATAACTCGTAAATATTAATGTTTGTACACATTGGATGTAATAAAAGTTAATAAAATTTTTCTCTATAAACGCTCGCAAAGAGTTCATTTATTTAATGAAATGTTGGCATTAAACAAATTTCATTTATTTAATGTAATTTGTACGTTTATCGTGATCTTTAGAAAAACATATACGTAAAGGCGTGGACTCTCATAATAATGCATTTGAACTTTTATCTGACGATAGACACTAGGCTTTTGCGTATAACTCTACTATATATATATAAATATAATTTGAAACTTTCGGCTTCCGCGAGTGTAATCTGATGAGTAGTTGTTTGTCTTGAGGGTTACATCTCGCGTGGTAGGTATTTGAGTGTATTAAAAATTGTTGTCCAAACAATTGACGATTTGGTTTGAAGTAAGTGGGCATTAAATCAGGAGTATATTAGACTTTCACTTTTCCAAACGACTTGGAAAGTCCATAATAAATAAAATAATATGTATTCCAACACCATAAATATAATAAATCGTTTTGGAGCTGTAATACTTCTCGTTTAATTTAGAGGTGTACTATTTAAATAAACTTGTTTTCTGTAAAAGCTAGGAACATAAAACTTGAGAAATGTAAATGTTATAAAAAAGCTTTCATTTTGACAATTTAAATAATTAAATTTATTGGACAGATTTTGAACAATAAAAACACTTTTTGAAAATTGACGATTTTGTATGAAGCAATTTGGTGTTAACCAAAATGTATATTAATCCTTGATATGTGAAAGTTATTGGGAGTTTCCATAATAAATAAAACAATAAATATTCTAACTCCAAAAGTATAATACATTTTGAAGTTCGAATACTGGACAGATTTTGAACAATAAAAATTGTTTTCGAAAAAAGTCATTATACAGTTTGAGTAATTTTGCGTTGAACAAAAGTATATCAATTATTGATGTATGAAAGTGAATTGGAGTGTCCATACTAAATAAAGGAAAACAATGTTCCAACTGTAGACATGTAATATATTTTAAAACTACAATAGCTCCTGTTTAATTTAAGACGTGTATTATTTTAAATATACATGGTTTCGGAGAAAATCAAGAAAATAAAACTTGAGGAAAAACATGAATAACATTATATGACTTTTATTCTGACAATTTTAATAATTAAACATGCTGAACAGATTTTAAACAATAAAAATTACTTTCGAAGGAATTAACATGTTTGTTTGGTGTAATTTGCCGTTGAACAAAAAGTAGATATATCTATTGATCTTTGATGTGTGAAAGTTGTTTAGAGTGTTCATAATAAATAAAACAAAAAATATTTCAACATCAAAATGGAGTTGAGAGTACTTCTTGTTTCATTTAAGAAGTCTATAATTTATAATAAACTTATACTGGACAGATTTGGAAGAGTAACGATTTAGTTTGGAGTAAATTGGCGTTGAACAAAAAGTATATTACTCCTTGATGTGTGAAAGTGATTTGTAATCTCCATAATAAATAAGCCAATAAGCATTTTAACTCCAAAAATATAATATATTTTGGAGATGGAATACTGGACAGATATTGAACAATAAAAATCGATTATCAATAAATTGACGATAAGTCGGGAGTAATTTGGAGTTGAACAAATAATGTATTAATCACTGATGTGTGTAAATGATTTGGAGTATCCATAAAAAAGAAAAAGTGTTTCAGCTATAAGAATGTAATATTTTTTTTGGAGTTGAGAAGTACTCATTTAAAAGTGTATAATTTTAAGTAAACTTGGTTTTTGTGAAAGTTAGGAAAATAAATTTGGGAAACATAAAAAATTATCAATAAGCTTTCATTTTGACAATTTAAATAATTAAATATATTGGTCAGATTTTGAGCTATAAAAATTGTATCTGAAAAATTGACGATTTATATTAATCCATGATGCGTGAAACTATTTGAAATGTCAATATCAAAAAAACACAAAATATTGCAAATCAAAATTAATAATATTTGTTGGAGTACGAATACTAGACGTATTTAAAATAATAATTGTTTTCGATGAAGTTAACGATTTGGCGGTGAACAAGAAGTATATTAATCCTTGATGTGTGAAAAAATCTTAAGAAACATGAATAACATTATCTGACTTTCATATTGTCAATTTGAATTATTAAACTTACTGGACAAAATTTGAGCAATAAAAATTTGAAGAAATTAACAATTTAATTTTGAGTAACTTGAGTAGCGTTGAGCAGAGAGTATATATTGATCTTTAACGTGTGTAAATGATTTGGTATGTCCATAATAAACAACATAATAGGAATGCAAATCCTAAAAATATAATATTTTTTGGAGTTGGAATATTCGGCAGATTTTAAGCAATAAAAATTGTTTTCGAAAAAAACAATCCAACCCCAACAAATTTTGAACAACAAAAATTGGTTTTGCAAAAATTGACGATATAGTTTGAAGTTATTTGGCGTTGAGCAAAACGTGTATTACTGGCTGATGTGTAAGAGTGATTTGGAGTGTTGATAATAAATTAATCAACTAGTATTCCAACTGCAAAAACATAATATTTTTTGGAGTTGGAATATTGGTCAGATTTTGAGGAAGAAAAATTGTTTTCGAAACAAATTTAATTTGTTCAATTCAAGTTATTTGGTGTTAAACAAAATGTATATTAATCATTTATGTGTGAATGTGATTTGGAGTGTCCATAATAAATAAAACTAAAAGTATTTCAACTTTTTCTTCCAAAATGAAGTTAAGATTAATTATTGTTTCATCTAAGAAGTCTATTATTTAAAATAAACTTTGTTTTTGTGAATGTTAGAAAGATAAGTGTTACAAACATGATAACATTAATTGTCTTTGATTTTGACAGTTTGGACAATTAAACGTACTGGACAAATTTTGGACTAGAAAAATTGTTTTCAAAAAAAATAACAATTCAGTTTGGCGTTGATCAAGAATCACTACTATATAAACCTATAAATGTGAAAGTCCTTTGGAGTATCCTTAGTAAATAGAACAAAAGGTATTGCAACTCCAAAAATATAATATTTTTAGCAGTTGGAATACTGGACAGATTTTGAGCAATAAATATTGATTATGAAAAATGTGACGAATAGTTTGAACTAATTTGGCGTTGAAAAAATAATGTATAAATCATTAAGGTGGGAAAATGATTTGGAGAATCCATAATAGGTTATAACAAAAAGCGAATCCATAACAAAAAGCGTTTCAAGTTAGGAAAATAAAAGTTTGAAAAAATACCGATATAGTTTGAATTCATTTAGCGCTAAACAAGGAATCAATAAAATCAATAATCCTTGAATCGAATCAATAATAAATGGATCGAAAAGTATTTCAGCTCCAAAAATATAATATTTTTGGAGTTGGGATATTTTGAGCAATTAAATTTGTTTTCGAAATTATTGACGCTCTAGTTTGAAGTAATTTGGCGTTGAAAAAAGTGTATTAATCATTGATGTGTGGAACTGATTTGGAGTGCCTATAATAAATAAAACAAAAAGTGTTCCTACTTCGAAATAGAGTGAGAGTACTTTTTGTGGTCATTTAGGATGTGTATTATTTTACACAAACTTGGTTTTTGTTTAAGTTATGAAAATAAAGCTTGAGACACATAAATAACATTAAATGACTTTCATTTTGACATTTGAATAGTTTAACATACTGGACAGATATTTAGCAATACAAACTGTTATCAAAAAATTTGACGATTTTTTTAAAGTAATTTCACTTTGAACAAGAAATATATTAATCCTTGATGTGTAAATGTATTTGGGAGTATTCATAATAAATAAAACAAAAATATAATATTTTTTGAAGTATTGAGTATAATTATACTTGGTTTCTATGAAAGTTATGAAAATAAAACTTAAGAAACATGAACAACATTAAAAGATTCCTATTTCGTCAGTTTGAATAATTAAATATTCTGGGCAGATTTAGCAGTCTATAACCGTATATATTTTTGTACATTTTGATAGCCCTACAGATTCTTTTTAAAAGAATACAATATGCGACGTTCAGTTTAACCGGTGTGATCGGGAAATATTATAGCAGCAAATATTTTACATTTCATAAAAATCTATACAGACAATGCTATTGCAGTTGAGTAGATGCTATTAGCTGGATAGATGCAAATTATAATTTTGAAAGAAGTTCCAAACTGACGACACGTTTACTGCACCACAATTATAGTCTCGCACATCGGCCACTGTCCTATGCTTTAACATGGCATGTAAGTAAATGTTTAGGAAGGGGTTCCGAACCCGAATCATGTGGCCACCAAATGGACTACAAAATGATGTTGAGGAATATCAATCTTATTAGATGCATTCGAAATGTAGGATCACATGCTTTATAGGATCTTCAGAGAGAGCCATGTATAAAAAAGATTGGGAAAACGTGGTTAATCAGATATTACCTTAGTGAGTTCATAAAATGTCGAGCGTTGTGTTTGATCATTAAATTACTAAAACAGTTAAACACTAAGCGGTTCAACTTATAATTTCCAGGATATAAAAGATGAGATGGCGATACTATTCAGGAATATTTAAAATCAAACTTTATATAAATGTGTTTGCTTAGTTTTATTAACCATATTTTAAAAAAACCGCCCAAATTCATAACCGTCAATGAAACAAAACACTATACTTGCCACAAATGATCAACTGAACTTTGCAAGGAGTTGAGAATAGAGAAATGAAATGATCCCCACACTCTTTTGAGAGGGTTTTATTATAAAACCCTACCAGCATAACTACCTATAAGTTTTGCCATGATTACAAATAATCCGTGTAACCTGAAAGGGTTGAAACTATAATTATAATATAACCAATGTTTTATGAGTGATAAATAATAGAGTAAATATTCATCCCACTAGATTATTACAAAATAACATTTTTCAAGGTTATATTCTTAATAATTTTAATGTAAACAACAAAATCAATTATCAAGTTAAAGCTCTTCAGCTTTAGTTGTTGTCCATCTTAACTCAGTTTGCGTATATTGTACAAAATAATGTTTTGCTGTCCAGCAGCTATACATAGTGCTCACCTGTACGTACGTTGGAAGAATGGCAGACATTAGACCGGTTGATCGTTTCGTGTTAAAGAATAATTCTTTAAAGTTATAAAAGACAGTAAACGCCATGTAGAAGTCCTATGTTTGTTGAAAATCCTGTTCTCTCACATTAACACAACTTAAATATCACTTATTGAAACATAATAAGTTAAAAAATATCACCCATATATTATTTTAAGTTACACTAATGTAATCCATAATAATAATTAGATAAGACGTTTAATATGCGTACGGATATTATAATCAAAACCGGTACTTGCCAAAAAAAAAAAAAAAAGAAACCAAACAAACAAAAACTCAATTATTAAACGTCACTTGTTTTGTCAGTTATACGCGATTTGTGCACGGGACCGTGAAACGTTATGAACCGCTTAAGAATCACGATAGGCCACGACTGCCATCAGGTAAGTCAAACTATATATGCGAAGTCAAGGTGTGTTACGAACCGCTGCATGTTACCTGTTCGCGCTCCACTCAAACCAAAAGGTAAAGCAATAGAGGTAAAGTATTGTAAGCACCTTGCTTAGTCGAGCAGGCACAAGCAGGCGCATTCCTCCGTGAAGTTACTAGTTCTTGCTTATTGCTGCTATATGTAAGCAAAGTCCAACGACGATTTAAGTAAAAGAGAAGTGCGCGCAGTGTTGTCAATACAAATTTTAAGAAACTTTTGCTTAAGACAATTTTTTATTTATTTATGAAACTACTTTGAATATTTTTATCTTTCATATACCATACACGTATAGGTATATGAAAGATATAGGATTCATGTTCTGAGCATTTTTTCTATATTATCTTAATACGTCTCTTGTATTTATATAACTGCAATCTGTTCATATGTATAGTATACTTCAAAAAGAACTTTTCTGATTCAAAAATTTAATAGGACTTACTTCTCAATGTGTACGGATCTCTGTGTGTTCAAAAGATTCTTCTAAACTACTGGATTAATTTGGATGTAATTTAGTACGTAAGTGCACACGCTTGTTCCGCAAAAGTTATTTTAATTTTTTCCAATATGGTGGAAATTCGTAATTTTTTTTATTCAGACATTCATCTTAACATTAGGAGGCTAAAATTTTTCACACGTAGGTATAGTACCTTGTATTATGCGTCTAATAAAATTTTTACCATGTTTCTAACTGCTATAGAACACGACGTTGCCACGTTTTAAATTTAACAAACATTTCAAAATGAATCAAAAACTATACAAAATTGACTATAGAAATAAATATATTGCATTTAATTCAAAAAGAACAAATGAATGACGGACAAAATAATGCTGATGATGCAAGAGAGACGCGCACTAAAAAACAAAGATCCAGACGGATATAAGAAAATACAAACTGATCCGAAAAGAAATCAGAAAAGCAAAAGAGAACTACCATCCTTAAGAGTGCGCAGAAATCGAACAACTGCAGGAAATACATGATGATTTTAATATCCATGAAAAGATCAAAGCGTTGACATGAGCAGAAGATACCCACATACAAGTGTAGAGGTTGATGAATCGGGAAACATAGTAGATGAAAGAGAAGAAAAAATGCGATTCTGGAAAAACTACACAGAAGAACTGTTTGAGAAACAATAGAGAAGCGAACCATGAGCTGCGTGATGTGGAAGATGGACCCAACATAAGAGAATCCGAAGGGTTAAAAGCCATAGGGAGAATGATAAGCAACAAGGCTTGTGGACCTGACGAAATTCCAGTGGAAATTCTGAAACTATTCACCGGCAGTGCTTTGGAGAAACTATGCAAATTGTAAAACAACATCTACGAATCTGGAGAAATTCCCAGGAATTCCCAGGAGATTCAATTTCTCCACTATTTCTTTGACTGATTTTATGTCTGCTTAATCGTTTTCTGCGTTACTGGGCACTCCAAAATTGATTTCGTCTAGTAATTTTTGTGTTTGTTTTGGAAATAATTTCGTTGATAAACTGTTTTTCGAAGTGTTCAGCAAGAACATCTTCTTTGTCCAGGGCTTCGTATACCAGACAGCTTTCGCATTTTATCTAAGTACTTACGTTCGGTTCTTTCCTGATTCTTCTGAGGAACCTACACAGTAGGATTTTTTCTCCTTCACTTGCTTTTACATTATATGTCATGTTTTACCCTCTTTTCCATTAGCATGGTGTCTATATTTTGTTGCAATTTTTGGGTTTCCCTTTTTCTAGAAGATTTCTCCATTCTACCCACCATTTTCCTGTGAGCTTTTTCTTTTAATTAACTCCTTTGCATCTCTGTGCAAGTCACACTTCTTTCAGTGTTTATCTCATGCTTACATTGCTTTATCGTCGTTTGAATTGTACTCGTTAATTCCTTTACCGCCTTGTCAGTCTCTCCCCGATTTTGAGCATTTTCAATAGTTGGATTAAAAGTTTGAATTTTATAGGCAACAGTCCATCTTTTTGTCTTTACCGGCATCCTTTTTGGTTTGGTCCATTTCATTCCACGCACCTCTGCTATTACCGAGTAGTGATCTGAGCTGAACGCCCTTTGGGTTTTTACAATAAATCCCCTCGTGCACTTCTTCTTAGTGGAATTGACCTGGGGCTGCTCGCCCATAAACGTTTATGTATCCATGCTCTTCCTGCTATGTTAGATCTCCTTGACTTCCAGGATGGGTGCTCGCGTTTAGATATCTCTCCTCCCCCGTCCCACTATTATATATCTGTTCTTAAAATTTTCTTCTAAATCTTCTTCACTTGTAACAGAAAAAATACAAGCCGAAGAAGCTTGTTGCCCATCAACATGTCCCTTATATGTTGAGCGGGAAATGAACTCCAATCATTGTCGCTGTATGCGTTTTGTTTCTATAAACTGTGTGTGTAAAAAGCCCGTTAGGTTTCTTTAAAATTAGTACACCTAAGAAAGGTAGTTGATGGTCGTTCTCTACTTCCATGAAGAATTGGAATTTTGGGTGCCCAGCATTACGTGCATCGAGGAATTTCTGTAGTTCTTGACATCCATGTGGCCATATCACAAATGTGTCGTCAACATAGCGCAACCATAATTCGGGTTTTATAGGAAGCTTCTCCAACGCTCTTGCTTGAAAGTTTTCAATAAAAAGTTTGGCGATAGCACTTGAAAGGGGCGAACCAATTGGTGCTCCAAATTCCTGTTTGTAGCGTTGTTCTCTATGGATGAAGTAGACGTTACTAGTGTAGTGTTTGATTAAATCAATAATGTGAGTGGAAACTTCTAATGTTTCTAGTGGTATGTCCAATGTTTCATCTACGGGGATGTAAGTAAACAGGGATGCGACATCGAAGCTAACTATTATGTCAATTGGTTGTAGTATATGTTCTTCGAGGTTCTATCAAAAGTGCTGACTGTTTTTTACATATGATCCAGTAGATATAATCAGAGGTTAAATATATTTCGCCAAATATTGCGCAAGCCGGTGTATCGGAGAATAAAAGAACTGATGATGGGCCTCACAGGAGTATTTTCTTCGTGGAGTTTCGGTAATCCATACAATTTCGGAAATTCAGATTTTTTCCGCATCCATTTCAGGTAAGTGTGTTATGCTACTTTCTACGCTGCATATTATGTCAACAGGTAATCTATTTGGAGTAATTGCGAAATTGAAACCCTTTTCAACGACAGATCTGGCTGCGTCTGATATTTCATGACTGCACAAGTTGTGCACTGTAGAACATGTGCAAGACGATCTACTTTTATTAACTTTTATTAACAGTTAATAAAAGTCGGCTAGGATTGTATTCTTGCTAATATTCTTGCTGTATTATTTGTGTTTTTGTGGAAAGATGGGCACGACTTTGTTGTCTCTGCATCGTTTCAAAAATGTGAATTCGCATAGCAATTGTCTTAATAT
>WYDF02110943.1:0-10391 GCA_009867245.2 Adranes taylori
GTTCTTGATAAACGGAGCTCTTTTTAACGCTTTTAGAGTTTTTCAAAGTTTAAATCCCAACTCAAAAAAAAGTTATACAAACTGATTACACGATGTGGCCAAACAATGGATAAGTGATAATGTTGCTGACAATCCTGAAGATCCAGAAGCCAGTACAACTACTTCATGTAGAAAAAATGAGCCTAACCGATTATTGGATGCTAAAAAGTATAAAATTACCCGGCCTATACCGTCTTCCAAAAATTCATAAAGAATAAAAAAATCTCTATATAAAAGGATACGCCCAATACACTGACTGACTCATCAACGCCGAACCCCAAACCTCTACACCTAGAAACTTGAAAATTTGGCAAAAGCTTCTCCTCATGACGTGAGCACCCACTACATGAGGGGATTTGTTTAAATTCGACTCCAAAGAGGGTTGAAAACGGGGTTAAAATTTTGGCTATTTCAGAACCGGTTAAACGTAGAAGCTTGAAATGCAGCTGGAAGACTCGTTTGTTGAAATCTATTCGACACTGGTGAGACGAAATTTTTATTTTCAGTTCTTGAAGGGTTATAAACTGGGGTCGAATGTGTATAAAACAAAAATTCAAATTACCGTATCTCAGAAACCAATTAGCCTAGGAGGATGCAATTTCGCAAGAATACTCTTCGTGAAAATCCATTAGACACGTGTAAAACCAAATTTAGATTTTCAGGTTTTTGAAGGATTAAAAACGAGGGTCGTATCTCTATATATAAAAGGGTCTCTATATATAAAAGGATACGCCCGATACACTGACTGACTAACTCATCAAGTCCAGCCCAAAACCCTACACCTAGAAAGTGGAAAATTTGGCAATAATGCAATAATGCAATAGGAGGATGCAATTTCGCAAGAATACTCTTCGTGAAAATCCATTAGACACGTGTAAAACCAAATTTAGATTTTCAGGTTTTTGAAGGATTAAAAACGAGGGTCGTATCTCTATATATAAAAGGGTCTCTATATATAAAAGGATACGCCCGATACACTGACTGACTAACTCATCAAGTCCAGCCCAAAACCCTACACCTAGAAAGTGGAAAATTTGGCAAAGGCTTCTCCTGATGACTTTTCAAAATTCGACCCCAAAGAGGATTGAAAAGGGCGCTAAAGTTTTTGGCTATTTTGGAGCTTCAAATTCGGCTGAAAGACTCTTTGTCGAAACCCATTCGATACGTTTAAGACGAAATTTTGATTTTCATTTTTTGAAGGGTAAAAAACTGAAATCACAGTATCTCAGAAACCAATTAGCTTAGAAAGTTGCAATTAGGCAAGAATATTCTTAGTTAAAATCTGTTACACACGTGTAAGATGAAATTTTGATTTTCAGCTTTTGAAGGGCTAAAAGCGGGGGTCGCATAAAACAAAATCATAATAACCCTATCTCGGACATAACTTAGCTTAGACAATTGAAACTTGGCAAGAATATTCTTCGTTAAAATCCATTAGATAGGTGTAAGACGAAATTTTGATCTTCAACTCTTGAAGAGGTAAAAGCGGTTGCTTATGCAGTTGATGTTTTGACAAACATTCTTGCGGACAACAGAGCACATCAACTTCTACACCGTTCATCCTTCTACACCGACTTGCTAGTGTGAAATAAAATTAATACAAAAATGTGAGGGAAATCAAAGTGTGACATTTATGCTGCATTATT
Source organism: Adranes taylori (assembly GCA_009867245.2). Classification (NCBI taxonomy): domain Eukaryota; kingdom Metazoa; phylum Arthropoda; class Insecta; order Coleoptera; family Staphylinidae; genus Adranes; species Adranes taylori. Next base: position 1,686 of record WYDF02110943.1, read on the forward strand.
TTTTTCGTTCTTTGTAAAACTTGAAGACATCTGTACAATACTGCTATTGTTTATGAAAGAAAACTTGTTCATATTTATTTTAGTTCTCGAGAATCAGCTAGATATTTTAGAGCAATAATTGACTGTCGATATACATATCAATGCTTTGTACAGCAAATTGTATAAGGCTTGATGCGCTATGTTAAAAAAATCTCAGGATTTTTTAACAGAATTGTGGTGGAAAATTTTAAATATCTGGGAATTTGAATAAATTGCTTCTTAGATCCTGACCTTGAAATACGATTAAGAATAGAGCTAGCGGGAGGTACATTTAATAGCTTGGGGCAATTCTTATGTAATGTGATGCTTAGTTTCGATTTGAGATATCGATTCCTAAAATGTTACATACACTCTGTATTATTATACAGGTGTGAGGCATGGAAGTTGAAATTAAATACAATGAACAAAATAGAAGCGTTCGAAATGTGAACTTTATGCAGACTCCTCAAAGTTCCAAGTTACGCTAACTCCTCAAAGTTCCATCGACAGCACATGTTACCAATTACGAAATATTGAGAAGGGGGCACATCTGGAAAGAGAATTACTTATAAATATCATAAAGAGAAAGATCGCTCTAGGTCATGTAATGAAAGTAACACTTGCGACCTTCTTAAGCTGACAATGGGAGGGGGGGGGGTGATATCGAGGGTAGACGTGATATAGGGATAAGAAAATATTCTTGGCATAAGAACATCCGTGATTGGAGTCGCCTAGATGCTCACCCCCTGTGTCAAGTTACTAGGGACCAAATGAGATTTGCTGATATTGATATTGAACATCCATTGAATGAAAACGGTACTAGTCTCGATTAACTTATTTCTAATTTATACATTTAAAATATTTATCATAAAGACTTCGTACGGATGTTACGAGTCCACAATGCATTTTTATCGGGTTCGAACTTTTGCTATGTGGATTTAGATTTCACACTAGCTTTATAAGTTTCACTTGACTAGTTTAGTTCGTATAGTGACTGAGGTTATGCTGAGCCTTTTGAGCCACAATTTACATTGCACGTCAAATGTGCTTTCAATTTATAGTCGAATATGCCCAATTTGCAACGAGCCATGAAACGAAATTGAATACTCTCATGACCCCACGAGAGCCTTATTATGGGAGACCTACATACGCTTCTAAGTAACACGGCAGGGCACACGTTACCTGTTGCTGTGAAAGGGGAAGCGACACCCTATCAGTAAAATCCAACCTTTCATTACTCTTCAGTACTCATGAACGCCGTAATCACCACGCTTGACAGGTAAACGATTAGTGTCACCTCTCGAGTAACTATGCGTCTATGCCTGGTATATGGGGTTATTTACTTTACCAGACTCTTTTGCCCACATTATCCATATAGAGTCATAGTTACAACAGCGGTAGGATTAAGATGAAGAATCCTATCTTCTAGCTCAATACTTTCACAGGTGAATTTACAAAATTACCTGAATGTGCTTGTGATAAAAGCAGTACATGTAAGAGCAATGTGTAATAAACTCCCAAAATTTAAAAAGTTGTTATTGAAATTTCGATTTTATCTAAACCTTAGATAAAATCTAAATGTTTATTAAAAATGTTGCCAACTTCTCTAAACTTCTATAAAATTGAAGAAACATGTAGGCTGGAATAATGAGTTTCCAAAATGATTCTCAATTCATATTCTTGTAATATAGTTTAGGATGTTTCTTTTTATACAGACTATGAATGTAGGGGTGTAGGACAATATAAAAAATAGCTTAAAAATATTTAAATCATTTTAGATATGCAAAAAACATCGTATGCCTTGAAAATTAAAGAAAATGTATCATAATTTGTGTCAAGGAACAATTTTAGATGAGATTTTTTTGAGATTTGTCAAAACCCATAATTAACCAATTCCCTCATCAGTTGACCACACAATGGCCAAAGTTTTCGCAGGATTCCCTTGGCTGCAAGGCGAATGCTGTAGCATATCTTACCGGCAATCTATGTGCTTGCCATTTCTGTAATTTTGTTAGGTATTTTTTTCTAAATATTTTTCCACATCCCTGGATTCATAACGCGTAAAAAGGAAACTTCCCAAATTTCATAAAATGTATTTATTAACAAAAACAAAATTATCACTACATTAATTTTGGAAACGCACCTTTTACATAAATTTTTAAGAGTTTATAGAAGTTGGCAACATTGTCAACTAAAAGTTTGACTTTATGTAAGTTTTATAGTCGATAGCTGTTTATTTTTCTCGAGTTTATAGCTTTTAAGTATATGATGGAATTATTTAATTGTACCATATTTTAAAATATTATAACTCGAAAAACTACCAGTTTTCACTACAGACCTTAGAATCTAAGGTCTGTAATTCGTGTTAAGGAACAATTTCAGACCTTAGAATCTAAGGTCTGTAGTGAAAATTTGTAGTTGTCTCGAGTTATAATATTTTAAAAGCTGTCTCGAATTTTGTTTTTTCAAATTTCGATCAATTACTTTTTCACGATGTTTAATACTTACACTGATGTATGTAATGGAAATCTAAAATATTTTATTAATTTTTCTTCTTTCATATAAAAGCGATTCTTACAGTTTGTATACGCGCAATTAACTCCCCTTTTTCTTTTAACAACTTAGAGTCATTCATAGTTTATTTAAAACTCACAAAAGTTTAGTTTATGTAAAATTCAACACCTCAACCTTTACCAAAATAAAACTCAACTTTAGTCAATCTTTTATAGGAAGAATTAAATTAAAAATCCTATAGCATGTGTGTAAGTTTGAACACTAAAAATAATTTTCTTCAAACATAAATAAAATTACAGTCTAATAAAGAAAATACTCATATTATTCAGAACAATAATATACAAAATAAGAATTTGTTTACTTACCAACATTATATTATTTGTTTAAAGTGCACATTACACACTAAACAATAAATATGAAGCACACTGAACTGTACAATAGCTAGCAAGCTCGCAACATCGCATAAATGTTTCTGCTAATACACAGATGACGTGAGATATTTTAGTGTAGCAGTATATTCTAATGTTGGTCGTTTTGTACATGTGATTTTGCAAAGCAAAATCTCTATTGTTCAAAACATCAGGCATGTGTCTAGGACATTTAATTTAGATCTAACTCTTTCTAATTTCGTTTCTTTTTCTGGTGTTTCGCTTATTGTATTATGTGACGGTACTATAATAGAAAGAATTTTTCAGATCCGTTCTAGAGTAAGGTGACCAGAGTTTCGGAATTGTGAAGTGGGACACTTGGCGTAGAGCCGTAGGTGATGAAATTTTTTTGTCATCCATTCCTAATGTTTATTTAGTAAAGACTTTTTTTCTTGGACAACCATTCCCATGTTGAAAACGCCAAGAATTCATTAAATGATATCAAGACCAAGTCATTTAATATGTCTGATCGCATTCTTTCCGAAAATCAAGACTTTTCTTAAGACGTCGAGAGACGCGGGACAAATTCTTAAGGACGTCTGATCACCTTATTCTAGACAGGTACTTCCATTTGAAATGTGTCAGATTGTATAATATGAGGTTATGCACGGAAATTGTTATGATTAATAAAGTTCTACCTCTTGTACTAACTTTTATTTCCTTATTTTAGCTTTTGCAACAATTTATACGTCAGGTTTTGGTATAACTGCGGGCGTACATAGGTTATGGTCACACAAGGCATACAAAGCCAAATGGCCTCTAAGGTTATTTTTGATGGTTCTCTTTACAATTACGGGACAGGTATGCATAAACAAACACATCCTATACTATTTTTCACCAAGCAATAGAGTAAAATCAGAGTTGGAACAATATCTATAAGAGAAGGAAACCCTAAATTTCTGTAAATCTGGCGTGGAACTTTGTGCAGGCCTAAAAATCTCATTTGCCCAATAAATTAAAACATATGTTGAAGAAACAATTGTTATGCATCAATTAAGCAACTTACTCTATTGCTTTGTGAAAAGAGTATAGATCCGTATTCGTGACTAGATCAGTGTTTCCTAAACTCCAGTTTTAGGACCGTTTCTAGTCTAAAACTATAATCGTACTAGATATTTTGTAATATACCAACTTAATTTTATAGGAGCTTTTAAAAAAACATGTGTAGGTAATTAGCATTCTATATGCTTACATATATTGTCGTATCTTCATATATTTTAGTATATATTCTAATTTTTACACACACAATTCAAAATACAATACTATATCAAATTCAATAAAATACAAGTAAATGAACAACCTAAAGTAAAAAACCAATAAATTCAATAAAGCAATATAAAATAAGATGTAATTTCCTCCTCTGCTATTTCTCTCCCCCTATTCCTCTGGTTTTCTATTCTCCTATTCCTCTCCTTTCCTAATTGATTCATTACAGCCTTTATTGGTATCAATCTACATTCTACAAATCAATCTACATTCAGCAGAACTAAGTACTTCCGATACAAAACCAAGATAAATTCAATACAAAAACAACAAAAACAAAATAAAAACAAGAATAAGCAAGACAACAAAAATTAACAAGACAACAGGACAAAGAAGACAATCTCTGCTAATTCTTTCTCATCCACATTCCACTCTATTCCATTACATTCTTTCATGCCGGATTCCCACTTTTCCTCCTTTTCCCCAAATATCCCACACATTTTCTTACTCTCATCCATCCAGTAAATATTTCCCCTCTGTTCGCTTTCACACCTGAATCTGGCAATCATTCTTTCATCTTTTATACTACATCCTGACCTCCAATACTTTGACAAACCTCTCTTATCCACTTATACCTTTGATTATACATAATATTTCTTATTATTTTATTCTTCTCATGCTTTTCTACATCCTTCATTATCTCTTCCACTTCATTAATCATGTCTCTCTCTTTGCTTCTTCTATTGTACCGGCGACCATGTTCTTTTTTCTGCTCAGAAACCATTCATTCCTACATCTGATCTTTTTTAGCTTATTCATTCCTACCAGATACATAATCCTCACCAATTTGCTTTCTCTCAAACGTCGCCATTTTTTAATCCGTCCACCCACCATTTATACCTGTCCCATTCCTGCAATACAATTTCATACGAGGTCGATCTCTGCACTCATTTTATTTTCTTCAGACATCCTATTTGCACTCTTTGTCACGCATCATTATATTTCACAAACATCCATAATATTCATCTTCAATCTTATCGATTCCCCAAATTTCTCTTCCGGCACGCATCTCAGTCTTTCCATTGGACTCCTCGCTTTTTTTTCTGCGATCTCAACATACTCCTTGCATATCCCATTCTGCGTCAACATACATCCCAGGTATCTGTATTTTTTAACCGTTTCTATTTTCTCTCCAATTTCAAAATTACGTTTTTTACTTTCCCTCCCTCCACTCTTGAACACCATCGCTTTTGTCTTTTCCACATTCAGTTTTAACCCTCTTCTATCTATATGTTTTTCCACATTCAATTTTAACACTCTTCTATCTATATATCTTTTCTCTCTCTTTATCATATCTACCATTTCTTCCCTAGTGTCTGCCATACAAACTATATCATCCGCATAACTCATCCATATCCATTTTTTCCTATATGTACTCCCCCCGATTTTCCATTTTTAGCACCCTTTCCAAATCAGCATATATTAAACAACTTTCCACTCATTGGTCAATCTTGCTTTACCCCCTTATTTATTTCAAACCATTTTGACACATTCTGTCCTAACCTCGTTTTTTACTTTCATTTTCTCATACATTCCTCTTATCATCCGTATCACTTTTCCACCTATTCCAATTCTCTCCCTTTTCTCCCATAATCTCTCTGTTATTACTTTATCGAACGTAGGCTTTAGGTCCACAAGCAACATACAGGTGTCCCCGTATAACACGGTAGTTAGGTTCCTAAAAACGCCGTGTTGTGCAAATTAGTGTTATCGAAACAAAGAACTTAACACAGAAAACAGGATTAGGTTCCAACATTAAAAAAAATATATATGAAACTAATTTTAGAAGTAAGAAAAATATTCATTTATTAAAGCAATAATTAATAAAAGTCAGATAAATTACATGTCTTCTTCATCACTACTAATTATCATGCGACTACGTTTTCTATTTGGGGAAATATCCTCGTCGTCTGCTCTTTGTTCAGCAGCATCTCTAGTAATAGTCTCTATTTTTTGCAAAAAATCTGTTATTTTAGGTTGCTTGGTTTTGGCTGAGAGATCTTGATAAATTCCGTTGTATGGAGCCAAATATGTGTGAAGTTCTCTTTTAAATTTTGTGCTTCTTTCAGTGGAAGGATGGATCTTCATTTACAAAACATAACTCCAATTGTTCGGCAAACTCGAGGCCTCTCTTCATGCTTGTAGTGTAAAATCTGGAACTATATTGTTTTCATCGGTACTGCCATCCTCTGGAATAGTTTGGTTTATTCCAGATGCCATTTCCAACAAACTTACCAAATCAATCCCTTGTTCCACCAGAAATTCTTGAATATCTAGTATCCATGTCGTCAAAACCTTTCCGTCCTACAAACTTAGCAATTCTGCTGGTTAATTAAATTCTCACTTTCAACTACCTCTGGCCTAAGCATTTTGCGTTGACAGTTTCAAATCTTTGATGGATGAAGTTATGAGATTAATACAATCCAAAATTGTATACTGTTATATGATTTCCATAGATTCATCGTCAACTTGATTCAAATCCATTGCAAAGATATCCATATGTAATGAGTTTTAAATGTAGCTATAATTCCTTAATCTAACGGTTGAAGTAATGAAGTTGTATTCGACGGTAGGAATATTATCTCAACATTTGGGTGACTTAAATCATTTGGTGCATTATCCAGTATCAGCGGAATTTTAAAATCATTTTTTTTTCCTTTAAGTATTTTTCTGCGCTTGGAACAAAACAGTTAAAAACTATTCTTTACATAAATGGATGGTAACCCAAGCTCTCTTATTTGCAGTCCAATATATCGGTAAAGATTAAGATTTCTCATCGCACGAGGATTAAAGAATTTATAAGCTAGCATGGGGTTAACCACGTGATCACCTGAGGCGTTATTATATGAAAGTAATGTTACTCTGTCTTTGCTACCTTAAAACCTAGAGCAGTTTTGTTATGTTTAGAAATAAACGTTCTTTTGAACATTGTTTCCACCAAATGTCTGTTTCCTCGGCATTAAAAACCTGATGTGGCGTATATCCACCCTGTTCAATATTTTTTTTCAACTCTTTTGGATAAGTTTTAGCAGCTTCACTATAAGCTGATGCGCGCTTTCCTTATATTTTCATATTCTGTAATGAAAATCGTTTTCTACAACGGTCTTCAACCTTCAGTTGCATCGAAATCGGGGTTAGTAGCCGTCCCTCCATTTTCTTTTAAAAAATTGTAAATTTTTAAGGCTTTATGGTGAGTAACATTAGTATTCAGTGGTATCCGGTTTCTTTTTGAGGAGTGAACAATCCAAATACTACTTTCTCATTTTTTCAAGAATCGGTGCTGTGGGACGAACTGTCATATTTGCAGAGATGGAACAACGTGCAGTAAGGGATGGTCTAATTTTCTGTTCATTTTTCTGTATGGTAATGGTTTGAAGCTTCATGCAACGATCCAATATCAGAATTTTTTGTTCTACTGAGCTGAACTGTCTTTTGAGCTGTGCTTTTGTATTTATGGGAAACATTGTTCAAGGCTACAAAAAAATATACATATTTAACATTTCGTTAAAAATAGTATCAATAACAATACACACCTAATTTTTTTTATGTTATATAATAAATAAATATGATTAATATCTTTTACTACTCCACGAACAAAACGAATATGACATGCTAATATGTATCGTTAATTCACTATAGATACACAAATCTGACAAATATCTCATCACGAAACAAGAAGAGATTGCCCTATTTCCGGAAACATTTGTTAAAGTAAAACCTTGTTGTAAGGGCCGTCCTATATGGGGATTTTCCCTAATTCTTGAACCGTGTTAAAGAGAAACCGTGCTGTACGGATGCCGTGTTATACGGGGTTACCTACATATTACTTCCTCTTTTCACCTATTTCCTGATTATTAAATAATTATAATTATTGCTTTATTAAAACATTTTTTTTTCGATTCGCGTAAAATAATTGCACTTTGTTTTTAGTACAAGAAGCCTACATATTTTCTAGTAATCTGTAAGTTAATGTTTTGAGAAATTGTCTTCTCTATTATAAATTATTTTACAGACTGAAATTTTAAGATAAATAATTTCAGAGAGACGCATATACATGGGCTCTGGACCATAGAGTGCATCACAAATATAGTGAAACGGATGCTGATCCGCACAATGCCAAGCGGGGCTTCTTTTTTGCACATGTTGGTTGGTTGGTGCTTACACCTCATCCGCGAGTCGTCGAGAAACGAAAAGCCGTTGATATGAGCGATTTGGAACAAGATCGTATTGTCATGTGGCAAAAAAAGTAAGTTAAAATTGGATATAGTTGTTTCTGATACTTTATAATAAACAGTTATAACAACATTAAAATATTATAACTGTATTAATTGATCTTAATTTAAAACTTTAAGTAACGTTGGTCTTTGCATAACTTTGAGAGACGCATATACATATTAAAACACATAAATTACACTGTACAACACCAAAAAAAATTCATGAAAGCCAATATCTGTTTTATACTAATTCGAATGTGCTGATTTCA
>WYDF02110964.1:0-79787 GCA_009867245.2 Adranes taylori
TTCATCGGAATTTTTTCTACCTTTGTGGTCTCTCATATATGATTCGCAATTTTCGATGATTGCTTGCTTAATTAAATGATATGAGTCTATTCAAATCTTTCTCAATATCATCAATGAAACAAAAAAATATAAGTAGTAAAATATTTATTTTAATTTAATTTAATAACACAATTTTGTAACACTGTTATAGGTTTCAAATAAATTTAAGTTACTTTATTGTTTGACACGTTTTTATTATAGTTAATAGGATTTATTAAATACACTACAGACATATGCTTTTAGTCAATATTGTATGGGCGCTACTACCAAAAAACTGAATTAGAAAAAGCTACTATCAAACAAAAATATTCACAAAATAATAAGTAAATAATTAATTAAAATACATGTATGATTGTGAATGCATGTATGAATATGTAGATCTCGAATAATTCGGAGCTCATTTAATTGATGTTATTTGAATTTGGTATGGAGTTGTATGGTTATTGTTGTTAGGTCTTGAGGAATCGGAGCGTAATTGATTCAATGCGTTGTAAATGGAACTTGGAAATGGATACTGAGTTAAAAGTTTCTACCCGTCGAATACTCTGCAGTAAGCATAAAATTAGTTTTATCCAATTATAAATCACATACAAAACAATAAAAATACTACCATCGACAGTTTGGATCGTTGAAAAACCAACCCAATTTTGAGAAGGTGATACAAATGCATATATTTTTTAAAAAGGCTTTGCTGCAGACTTGTTCGTTTTTAATCGTAATGAAAAGTTGAATACGTATATAAAATATGAAAGTACATATATCGTGACAAAAATTGTTGCACCTTAACACATTAGTTTGGCTCTAGTAGAATTCAAGTTTTACTTTAGGCTAAAAGTTATTACAAATAAAGTATTATTATGTACAATTCATCTTTATTATATATTTTGTCTCATCTTGATTTCTACTAAAATCAGGTTAATGTAGTAAACTCGCTGTACTATATTGTCGCACACAGGCAGCTGTGCTTGCATTAAATCAAGACAGATACCATATGAAACCAACTTGTGTATTTTACATAAATTTATTATTGCGCTAATCAACAATTGCACTGATTGTATGCTCAACTGTTAAATTAGTCATCAAAAATTTTAATTGATTATTTGATGTTTCGTAGTTAAACCCCCATGCGGGCATTATTTCATAGTCAATTATGAAATTAATATCTGTTATACTTGTGTCTCGAAACAATGTTTACCCCGTCCGGGACTCGAACCCGGACCTCTCGATTGCCGGTCGATTGTTCTTCCATTTCAGCTAACCATTTCAGCTATTCGAAGACACAAATAATTTTTGATATGTATTTGCTTCCCGTATCTATTGAGATAGGCAACTTATATATCAGGATATATATGAAGAAAAGGTGGCCAAACAAATCCTGATATATAAGTTACCTATCTTAATAGATATGGAAAACAAGTACATATCAAAAATTATTTGTGTCTTCGAATAAGTGCCCGTAAGCTCAATTGGAAGAGCCATCGACCGGTAACCGAATATGTTTCCAGATATCCTGAAGTCTACTGTAATATGTAAATAGCAAATATTGTGATTGTAGCACTGAATGTAGCATATAGTAACAAAATATATAATTTATTCGTTTGTACACTATCTTAACAAATTCTCTAATCATTCTAATCTATAACTTTTTAATCAATATTTAATAGAAAAATACCACTCATTATCCCATGTAAATGCAAATGAATACTGAAAAACACTAACAGCTCTTTCCTCTTGTAAGGTTTTTGTTCAAATTTTCCTAATTCATTTAACACGGGTATATTGAAGTTTAATTTAACTAATTACCATTTAAGTTGTGTTACAAAATCGACTTAATTATTCACTAATTTAGAATAGGCCGGATTGCGTCCGACCGTTTTGTACTCCTATCTTAAATCAGCCTGTTTGCGCTCTACGATTGTTTCTTAGAATTACATACCTACCCTCTTATCTCGCACTCGATCGTTTTCTGCTCCAGATCGTTCTGATTCAGTTAGATAAAAAACAAAAGCGAAATATTCATTGAAGTTTTCTTTTGCGCTTCTTGTTTTTCTATATTTTGTTTATTAGTTCCAAATTTTCAGAAAAACTATATGCAGGGTTTATATTTCTACGAGCTTTTGAATCTAATGTATGCAAACATAATCTTATCGTTTTTGTATTATTATATATCGTTAATGTTTTTGAAATCTATTCATTGAGAAGAATTAATGTTTTTTGCGACGTTTTCTTTCTAAATTTAAAGTACACCTAGAATATATGTTTGCTTCTTTAAGTAAACACTTCACTAACAGAAAAACATTTGTTATTGGCTGAACAACCTTCATCGTAGCCGAGAGAAAAATGAATAAAACAATTAAACAATCATCAACAAATCCATTCTGAGAAAGAATATCTGTATGAAACATTATTTTACTTCAATTAGACATTATACAAGAAATTAGTTAAATAAATAAGTTAATAAACAACTATTTATAAATGATGTAATATGATTTAAACGAGTAAATTGATTCGGTGTTAAGCCAGAAATTTTTTACACATCGGGTGATGCCAAAGCGTACATAATGAGTTGGAAAATACATAAGCAGCTGTGTATTTCGCAAGATGGGTAGTCAATTTTGAAGCATTAAAAATAGACATTAATATTTTTCTTAATCGGAATAAGTTGTGACTTTCCTAAACACGTGCGCTTATTTTGAACATCTATTTTAAAAATTCTGTTAAACAATTTATTTACACCGATACAAAGTTGTAGATGTATATATTATCTAATTTCAAATTTTGGAACGTATTTTAGATTTTTGGAAGTTTTCATAACCAGATGTTTTCTTTCCAAACTCTAAGAAAACTCTAAGAAAACTTTGTATACTTTCTTTCTTAATTATTTAGGAGAGTCGTTGATAGTTCTTGTCATGTATTGAGTTCTTGTCATGTAAACTAATACCACCTGTCAGTACATAAATATTATGTACGCCAACATGCACATCTACATTATGTACAGTTTATGTATACCAATGATTCGATTTAAAAATTCCCCATAGTTCAACACTAACCAGACGCATTTTGGGTTTTGTAGCAATTACTTTCGAGCTAGCAAAGTCGCATGTTTTTTCTAACATAATTCTCTTAACATGATTAAATCCGACGTTAAACAGCGAGTATATTCGCAGTATTAAGAACGGTTTGCTCAAGTAAGCGCCAAACAACAAATTGCTTATTTTATCTACGGCCTATTTTATCGACGTCAGCTAGGGTCTAAGGCAGTCACTAATCGTCTTCCGATACCTGTGGAGTCGTAAGACCGTTGGGATTGATTTCTGACCAGTCGCTCGACTATCGTCGAAGTTTCTGTATAAGTATCTTTTTTTGTAACTTGATATTTCATCTGTATCGATTTTAAATTGTACTTTTATATCTTAATTTTTATATGAGTTAATGATTTGTAGATAATTATTTAAGTATCTGCCATTGAAAGGCATTCAATAACGTTAGGGAAGGGGTCAAAAAAATTTGTTTGAACTTAGTAGTGTGCTTGATTTTGTTTTTATTGGAGGGTAGTAAATGGGGGGTTAGTCAGTCCGTGTAATCAGTAATAATTATTAAATTAATTGTAAAATGTATAGTATCAGTGGAGTCAATGATTTAGCTATAGCAGTGCTATTTTTGCCTGTTTTAATATACAGAATGAGTCATTTATGTTTGTGAGCGGACAGAAGCTTCTAGAGGTACTTGTGTTATTTATGTGTGACCACAGTGTTAAACTGTGCCTACGTCAATGAATCTGTTATATTTGGAAATTATTTTAGTTAGAAAATATTTTGTGGTGGCTGAGACATTTTAGAGAGTTGGACTTGTCAAGAGCGATTTATGAAGAGCCGATATAGTGCATTTGAACTCTAATGTTAGGCCTAGACCCATGTGAGCCAGTATTTACGCATTGTAAAAAATCATTTATTTGAGAGGTGGTAATTTAGGTTCATTTCATTGCTTAATACATTTAATTATCGCATAGGTATGAAATTTTATCATCACGAATTTTGGCTTATTTCATTGCTTAACATATGTGATGATCGCATATGTTTAAAAGTTAATCCAGATGGCATATTTCATTGCTTAAACATATTGAAGTAACTTATTTATTTGAAGTTAAATAGCTTTATTGAAAATTTGTTATTACCGAATATTTTGCGTTGTCTACTTGAAACGATTACTTCTATTACATTTTGCGGATACCTAAGTGGATCCCTTGTAGAAATGAATACATTTAACAGTAATTGTTTATTATTTTATATTTATTATGCGAAGTGATGGCTAGTACCAATTGTTAATGTTATTTAAATAAATGGTGGTAAGTTGTATATTGTTATTTGTGAATTTTGCACATTATACACACATCTGATCATTCTACGCCAAGTTAGAGCCGATCACCCAGAAGCCTACGGAACCCCGACCTAGCCGCGGCGTGACAACTTTCAGTGGTAGATTGGCCATTCCCTCAGCAGGTGTGTTACAATACGATCCCCTTTAGTATCCATTATGTCGCTGTTGACTCGAGAGTAGGGCGTCTTTGCTTACAACACGCTCTTGCCAATACTACATCACACCGTTACTTTTGGCATGTGCAACCCTGCGATCCACGAGGATTAGCTAATGCTCAATATCGACAGTTTTGTTTATTGGCTAACCCATTTAAATTTTCATTATTCATGATAATGACCAAATCCTCGTGTTCTTCAAAGATTGTATCGGCATATCGTATATAGCCTCACGAAATCGATAAATGAATAAAACAATCATTTAATCAATTATACATCAATCAATTAATCCAGCAAAAACATCAAACAAATTAATTAAATAAATCGAGACTTGATATTTACTCGAAAAATTCGAACAATGGAACTATTTGCGATGTGTGAGCACTAGTTTTTTTATACCCCCAGATAGAAAATTTTACATATGAAATCATCGACAAAGCCGCCAATCGCCAACAGAAACGTGCACACAGCGGAGATATGCGGAACTGTAGAGTCAAACCAAGAACATCGCATAAGCATGTGCTAGAATGGGACAGTTGAGAAAGAGAGGTTAAACGTGCTGTCAATGGTTTTTTTTGCTGTTTTGTTCCAAATGAGACAATAATATATTTCAGATAGGATTAACACAATTTATAGCCTATGGTTATAACCAGGTGTTCGTTCGCAGTTTTTGTGACCTTTCATAAATGTAGAATACGAGCAAAAATTGTTTTGCTCTCTTTTATCGCTTCTGCACTTTCGCGGGCATTTTTTTCCACGATATTTCGCCCGTCTGTAAGTTTTATGATATCTAATTTGGAACAAAAAATTCAATCATGAAAATCTTTTCACGTATTATAAATATTTAAAAACAATAAAATCCAAGTTGTGCAAGCTCATATACAAAAAAAAAATACGCTTGCATGCTCCGAAAATCTATTGTTTTGCATTGTTCTCCTATTCACCTCAATATTTATTTACTTAGCATATCTGTATAATGGATTTAATAAATCAGACAGACTAGAAAAATCATAAAAATTGAAGTCAATTAAGTCTCATTGCACTGGCAATATCTTGTAGGAAAATTCATCAATTTGTACAATCATCAATTTGTACACATGGAAGCTCATATCTTTATGTAAAATACATTTCACAGTGCTCTTATTCATTCCTAGTTTAAAAGCAAGGCGTCTAGCAGAAGGGATTTCGCGTTTCTTACCCAATCCACATTCGATTGTATACGTGCCGATCAGTAGAAACAGGTAGCTTCGTTTCCATTACTGAACCTTTCGTTTGAAGTGAAGCTACCCAATTAAGAATGTGTTACGACTGGGTATTTCGCCATGACGTCCAATATTGAAGTGACACCTGAAGAATCATTCAGTTTAAATCACGGATTCGCCACTTTTAACAGATTCGCCTATTCTCAAGTGCATTACGGCAAAGTGGATGCTAGACGGCATCGTATGGTGAGTCGATATATACCTAGGATAGACCCCCGGTCCCCGTATTAACCAAGGACCATATATTCCAAAACGTCTCTTTCCCATGGACCACCATGTATAAAATTGACGGGTACCCCTTGCTGTTTCTATTATTTTGTAATTATTTTACACATGCATTTTAAAAGCTTCTTAAATAACTTTAATAATCAAAAAGTAATAGGTAGTAATTATTGTGTTTTTTCCAGAATCACATTTCAAACTCACGAAATATTTATTACATTTGTTATTTACCTGAATGAATTAAACAATAAGCAAAAATATCCAGTACTAACAACTGTAAACGAACATCCTACCTGTTAAATCCAAACTATTTTCATAAAATTTCATTATATTACAAAAAGAAAGCGCAAGTCGGACGATCGACGATAAAATATAATTGACAACAATCGGAGGGCGCAAACCAGTCGATTTTAGGCAAGAGCGCAAAACGGTCGGGCAGAAGCCGATCGACACCACTAACTTTTATAATATATAACAATTTTATACTAGGTTAAAGTTACAGAAATATTTTTGTTTTATCTTTTTACACTGACAATTAATTATAAAAGGTATCTAAGCGCTATGCGTTAATATCTTTCTATTTCATTAGATAAACCTGAATCGATTCTATTATTACTCTTATTGTTATAATTTGTTAACATATTGATATTTTTTGCCGGATCATTGTTTGCTTCCTTAACAGGCGTAATAGTAACCACTTTGTTTTTCTCTTTAAAATTCATCCACACAGATAGTCCGATTCCGGCAATTGAAGCTATTAAAATAAGATATTTTGTGAGTTTAACTATCTTCATAATTTTGAAAAATTTGCGAATCGGCTCCGTCCACGTTCTATTTAACGCAACGCCTTCTTCCACCCACATTAATGGTATGACAGTTTCGGGCATATTCTGCATGACTGGTATTTTAGGGAATGCATGAATTGGCATATTAAATTGAAGACGTTTCTTTCCCAATACTGGTGCACCTGTCATCTGTGAAAGTAATAAATAAATTTTACTTTGATTGTACTTTACTGTAAGTTAATTAATAATTATAATGTAAGATGGATATTTTGTGAAATGTTGAAATATCAAATTCAAATCTGAGTTTACAATTTTGACATATATGTGTCTTCCCAGTTTCATATTTTGCTAAATTTGATATTTTTAGAATTTTTTTTAAATTAGTGAAGAAAATTTCATACAAAAATATGGTGTTTTTAATTTGTTTTATCAGTTAGATATAAAAATTGAACGGCTTTTAATAGAAAATTAAGAACGGCTTTTAATTGTATAATTTTAGATGTTTCAATTTATTTAAATAGAAATATTTTATTAAAACTAAGTAACTATCTTGACACAAAAGCTTGCAACATTTACATAAGTTCAGTCAGTTACAACAACAGCACTAAATTTCAATAACTCATATTCAAAAAAATAGGAGCCGGATTTGTCACGTCATCTTCCATATTGTAACGTGGAATTCTGTCCACGTTCCTGTTAAGTTTGAGATTAGAAAGACCGAACGTGCAATACTTATAAAAGATCCGAGAAATTCAGGACGCATAGACCTCGTGAAGTGTTGTTAACAGTAAATATGTTGTACTCTAGTTGAAAGCCCAACATGTAGTACTTAACGTTTACAGAATCATTCAAGCTTCTATTTATGAAGAAAAATGTAGCGTGAATACATTTTAAAAGTACCTTAATTAGTTCTGAATTACAATATACAAAAAGATTAAGTTCCGATGGAACTACATGTTTCCGAGATGTTTAGTGTTCATATTATCAGAAGAAATGAATATTTAGGAGGTGTGGCTTAAAGAAAGTCAGGGGCGGTGTAATAACATTAAATTGAGTGCATTATGTGTTAACACTTCCTGCAGACCCAGTAATCGATAGCAGAAGTGCGCTATATGAGTGTGTAAGTGATCAGATTAATTTAATTGTTATTTGATTGATGATAAATGAATGGACGCTGTGTGGGGTTTATTAGTATAAGTACCAGAAGCACATCTGATTCGATTGACCTCAATTACGATAAAAGGTAACTAACCGGACAGCAGTATAGACACTTAAATGGAATACATTGACTAAATGTATTTTACCACAAGAGGGGAATAGCGAAGATTCTAGAATGTGTTAGTTATGTACAAATTAATCATAATGAAAAATATGTATATCGGTATGTGGAAGGGGATCAGTATGTATAAAAAAGATGACCAGTTCTAGTAGAGGGATAGTAATTTTGGGCGTCCGCCGAACGTCGTAATGTCCAACTAAGTAGCGAAATAATAATCCAGAACAAAATAATATTAGATTAAAAATTAAATAAAAAAGCCTTAAAGTGTTATCATAAATTTTCTAAATATCTTATTATGCATTAATATTTTTGGGAATAATTCAGATAAATTAACTTGAGTATAATTTTGATGAATAAAGTAAAGCTGAGTGTAATTAGTAACAAGTTGGTTGATCAAGGTAAAGCCAAAAGAAATAAAAAGAAATAATTAAGAAAACGCTGCGTTACTCTAAAATAATAAATAATAGTTTGTGAACAGCGGCAAAATCTGTAAGTACCTAGTTCAATATTTCTTTGATGTAACTGAACAAATCATATAGTCACTTTTCTTCAGGTGTTGATTTATTTTATTAATTGCAAAAGCGTTGATTATTTTATTTTATGTATGGGAATGAATGAGCATTTCATGACATTGTAGGAGAACATTTTTAATGACCAATACAATTTGATTAAGTTTAATAACTGTTTCATTTCTGATGCCTGAATTATTAATGTTTATGACTATCGTTAAGGATTGACGTTACAAGTAATTACTCAGCCACGAAAAGCACAATTAGAAAACAGTCCACCTTAGCGAAGGTTCGGCCTAGTGTTTTGTTCTAAATTAATTGGGCTAACTGGGGGATTTAGATTACATTTTTCCGCATCCATTATTCAATTTATAACTTTACTAGAAGTAGCTAAACTAAAGAATTATCTTATAAAATAAAGAAGTCAGGTATCTATAATTGTGAGCAGGGGATTGCTACGCTAACCCATAAAAAATTCCCCCCCCCCACCAATGCCACGTCGGAGAGAATAACCCTCCGTCCTAAAAATAACGTGACAATATACTTGAATTAACAACCAACTGCGTAACGGGCACAAGAGATTTTGGGCATTTGGAAGATACAAAAAATAATCCCGTTATACCTTTAATCGGATGTCTGCTTAAACCAATGAATAGAAGAAAATACTTATTAACGGGCAAATAATTATTAAAGATAAGCTCTAGCTATCAACGAAACTTGAGTGAACTAATTTTAAAAAATCTGATAAAGTTACAAAACAGAATACGATATTATTAGAGATATTTGCATCAGGAATTTTTAGAAAAAACTGGATAATGTATTTGAGCATATATAGTTTTACAAACGGGTCTCATCAGTTAATATTTGCGTTCGTTTGTTGATTTAGTTTGGTTTCTTATTCCACCTTCTTGACAGTATGAGCTGATAAATTTAGTGGTTTCTCTAATTTAAAAAAATATCAGTGACAAAATTAATCTTTCTTCAGTTCAAGCATATGGTTCCGTTTGTTGGCAATTATAACAAATTATAACAAGCTGCAAGATACGTATTATTTAGGATACCAAATTAAAATTCCAATATTCTTACGCAGATTATAAACAAAATATATTGTTACATAAGACGTATAATATTCATACTATGGTATTAAATAAATTGAAAAGAAAATATAACAAAACATTTATTGTACCTAAAGAATATTAGTTTCTGTGCCGTACTTCGAGATTCCGCTATCAAGATGCACCTAAGCAGATATGTTAGATTTAAAGTAGTAAACATATGACAGAGAATATATTGATGCTATATATGCAGTTATGATTGACTGCATCAAAAATTGATACCAAAGAAGTTGGCTTTAAATAACACAGAAAACTACAATAGAACATAAAAGAATTGCACTGCAAATACCTGTGAAGCAAAACCAGGAAACGGACATAATTATGTTTAAGGTGGAAGCAATGTTACATTTTAAATGCATATGTTTACAAGTAAAAGATATTAGCCAAGAAATGGTCCAGTTAGTCTAACTTCAGTTAGTCTAAGAATTTTGCTACGTGCCTCGACGTTCAAGTTTTGCGTATATAAAAACAATAAGGAGGAGGAGCATTTAGGTCAGTCATCTAGGATCATGTAGGATAACATAATTATTTAAGTAATTAAATACGCTGTCAAAAATCATTAAAAATTCAATTACATGAAAATTAATATTTACCCATTCAAATAATATTTCAATGTCATGATCTTCAACATTCGGATTTAATCCTTTTACACCATTTAAATATTCAGGATCGGATTTTAAGAAGTGCGGCAACGATGCCAACATCGGCATTCCAACGCATGGACCCAAATCGAAAATACCCTTTTTCCAACATTTATTTTGTTCAAGTAATTGTTTCGGACAATAGCATTTATCCTCTTCAATATTGGTTTGATCGCCGAGATCTGCCGAATATCTTCGAACTTTTATACCATTGTATTTGGTCTCTCCTACATAATATGCTGCAAAAACTCTAAAACCATTTCCAAATTCTAATGATTTCATTTTACGCATTGCACGTTGCGGTGCAAAATTTAGAGGTGTAGGTTCGACAATAAAATTTGAATTATTTAATAGATGTCACGGAAATATCGTAGGGCAATCTCTAATTGGATATGTCATTTTGAGACAATGGTTTACATCCATCACACCTATTAAATAATTTAAATATTAGTGTCAAACCTACACCTCCAAATTCCATAGATCCGAATTATAGATCTATATCTAGGATTATAGATCTGGAAACGCATTGGTAATCATTGATAGTTATATACAATAAAACATAATTATATCTACAAATTGCTTTTAAAGCATCCAAATTCCTAATGCTTTATTATGCATTTTCATTTGTAATTATCTTCGTTATTGATTTTGGACGTTTCCAGATCTTCATTTGAGGAGCTCCACCGCAAAAGCAAGTTTATCCATCTGGTCAAATTTTAAAGTATTAAAAAAAACCTTTAACAAATTATTTGGTACAGCTACAATGGCAAGTTTTGTTTTTCTATATCTTTGTTCATCAAGCAAACGATTGAAAACAAAATTAAACACATGAAATGTTGAATCATTTTTTAGTTATTTACTCACTTGGTTTGGATAAAGTTGGTTTAGCTCAAAAGATGAAGGAATAACGTTGGGCCAGCATATAAAAATTTGTTTTATTTTTTTAGAAGTTTAGTAAAGTTAGTATACAAAAGAAATGTAAAATAATTTATGGAAACAATAAAACAATAATGTAATAAAAAATATTGTAAAAATATAATTTGTGTTTAATGAAACAAACTAAACAGTCGCAGATTGTCTCATCTTCTTGCACTAAACTTGCTGGTTCAAAACATTTCGGCACCAATTAATCAACGGTGTTCCAGTACTTTCCCAGTTTTTTGCAAACATATGAGTCAGAAGTTTTTTGATAACGACAATTTTTTCATTGGATATTGGTTGAGAAAGTGGAAGATTTGGAAGAATAAATTGTGCAACGGACCTTCCTAAGAAACCACGTTTTAATGGTGATTTGACAGCAGTTTTTTTAGTTAAGAAACTGTTTTATAGGATATATAAAAATGTCCAGCTTTTGTCTTGATTTTTTTAAGAATAATCCTTTTCATAGTGCTTATGCTTACACATTTTTGAAAAGTTGTTTCAAGGATTTGGTGTCGAACAAAAACCAATCTTCACCTAGTTTTTTAACTTCCCTAATCTCCCTGTATACAGCAATGTATTCGTGGGATGAAAAAATGGTTGATTTTTTTTTCAACTCGGCCGAAAACACGCTCGGCTGGTAGAAAACTGTCACAGGAAAAACAAGCGATACCTATCTCAGGTTCTTTACATTTTCGTAAGATATTAAGAGGAAGTGAAACAACATCTGAACATTAATGTTATTTTTATTTTGAGCAATACACTCATCTGCAAATAAATGTAATCTTCCTGTGATGTAATAATTCAGTTGTCTTCAGAAAATGTAGTAAAGCATTAGAAATCTCAATGCTACGTTTACCAGCTAAATTCTTAGTTCACACGAAAACGTGAAGATTTATCCCAGTTTGTCCAAAGATACAAAGGCTGTAAAAATTTAGTTGTCTGGAGTAGAAAGCTTTTGGTGTGGGCATTTTAGGTAACTATTGAATTTGCTGTAACTCAAAAATATATGTAATTGTTTCATCATCATCTGGTTTTCTTAGCAATTCACAAAAAGTTTTAGCTCTCAATTTGGGTAGCCGTTTTTCTTTCATCAACATTGCTACTTCTGGCGACCTTTTAGGGATTTTTTTCAATAACAACTGCACATTGTGTGCATACATCTGAAAATGGTGATTTAAATCCAAGATTAAATTCGGTGTTAAAAATATTACTGAACATACTTCTCTTTACACGGATTGATTCATCAACAGATCCATTGTATATTTTCAGCAGTTTATTGATGTTCAAATTGGGATGAAGGTATGACCGTTTAGATTTTTTCCTCCCTTAGTAGCTCTCAGAGCCTTTCAACTTTTTAATAAATTCAATCATACTGTTTTTCTTTTCGTAAAATTTCACACTAATTCTATCCCCTCCTCTTGTTTCCTTGATTTTAAACCCTAAATGAATTTTCTTCACGATTGACTTTAGATAATAAGCCCCCAATCTTTGAAATCGAAATTTTTTTTTTTTGGCACAATTGTAATTTTTGTTTATTTCTATTCGTCAACAAATAAGAGACTTGGCATGTGTGTGCTGAACCTTTACCCTTTCTCTCAAGTACATGCACCTGGCCAGATAGTTCTCTTTTAACATCCAATGTTTGTATGCATGAAGCAATAAAGGTGTCCTGCACAACTTTGTTGTAGGTTTTATAAAGTTCATCGCTGAAAATTTTCACGTTAATTTCTTTCATGCTGACTTGGAAAGTAAATTAGATTTATTGACGAAATCTATTACTCTTGAATTCATTAATGATTCAAGTCCCTTTGCTAGGGCAGACAATAAACTAATTTGTCTGAAGTTATTAGTGTCATCGACATTACCACGTTTGTATAGAGGAATGACTTTACCACGTTTGTAAAGAAACATGATATCTTACAGTGTACTCTTAAAAAATAACTAGAAACTTGTCAACATCCTCTACATCTGTAGCAGTAATGGAGAGCACTATGATTAGTCCATTGGTTATAGTTGATTGTGTACTGGCATCATGGGTGGATAAAGTTGGTTTGTTTTACAACATTCTTTTCATACCTAAATTTTTAATGGATCTAGTTGGTTTAGCTTGAACCTATTTGATGTTTGTGATACCGCCCAATATAAAGATCGGTATCCAATAAATATCTCAATTTTGAAAAAAATGGATAATGTTGGTTTCGCGGTGGAATTCCTCATTTATAGGAACTTATTGGCGCAAAATATTTTTCATTAGTGGTTAACAGTTGGCGGTTTACTTTCGAGACATCTGTATTTATGTATATTTAAGACTGCTTATTGTTAAATCAAAGAGCCCACTTATACAAAGCCTTCGATCGCTGGCCTCACAATTATATTTAGGATTATATTTTCAATATTTTCTTCCTAAAGCGCATGGCCTATGCACATAAAATTCATAAAACGGCCATGTATATATTGTTTACTATTTGCAAACAAACTTACTACGTTTACAAAATTAACGTATAAATACTATATTTAAAGTAATACTACACCTGCAAAGGTCAGGTGCAAAGGAAACCAAACCTTCTTCTTTTTTTAATAGGGGTGGAAAAATGGTTGTATCAGTTCCCTGATAATTATTACATTCTTCTGTAGACCAGATATCAACTTTTGGTTTGTCTTCCAGCTCAATTAGTTTTCCAACATCCCTACTTTTTTTGATACCTCTATAGACTTTGATCTTTTGTTGTTTTGTACCATTTTTCTGGAATTAATATAAGTTAAAAACATGAATATTTTGTAAATCAAAATTGTGCTAACACGATTTCAATGGTGAAACTTTAGAATATAAATAAATAATAGACGTATACGTTAGACTGTGGTTATGGTTAGCGGTTAGGTTAAGTATATTCTACATTTGCTCTTAGTGAAATCGTATTTACTGTCCAAAATTTATATATATATATATATATATATATATTAAAAGAAGAGTGAGAATTTTAAATAAACTAACGTCACTAACTGAATCATTTTAGAATTTACTTAATCGTTTTAAACCGTTCTATATGGCTGAGCTGCCCTTAGATATAGAAATTAGCAAATAAAACAAAAAGAAGTTTTAAGAAAATACGTCACAAAGTTGTAAAACGTAGCTTAAGAACTAAAATGCTTTAAGGCTCTATTCCAACAAAGCCTTATTTACATTAGTCAATATTTTTAGTTTCAAATAAATAGTATTATATGGCTGGATTTGCAAATATCACGAAGTATTAGGTTATGTAATGACATAAATTTTATAGTGCTTAGAAATACAAGTATATTGTCGCGAAGAAATTTGATGCGACATGACTAGTTCTTCCAAACTCCCGTTAGTTTAAAAACTCCCAATTCATTTGGGATCAGAAAATAATAATAATGAACTGTAGAGCGAATAAATGTATACGTAGAAGCGATGGGTGGCGGGGCTCTACAGAAAGGAATCTTCCCTTTAACATTAATTCAAAGCGTAAAGGTAACAATGCGTAAAGGTAAAGGTATTAATGGAGGTTGTTAAATTATGTACGATACTTGGCTATTCACAACTGTTAAACAGCCTGAAAGAAGCAAGATCAGTTCCATACAAGTAAATTACGGTGAGTAATAATAAAAGAATAAAGCCAATCTGTTTTACTAATCTACTTTCACAAGGCCATTATTTATTATTCTTACAATACTGAATTTTAGGGTTACTAAATGAACTTGTTGAATAGAAAAAATCTTCGTTAATATTTACTCGGCTAAAGTGAATGTTACACGAAATAAACATATAGTTTTCCTTGTAACATAAGAATTTATTCAATTACTATCGGATCATTTCAGAAATAGTAATAGACTGTGCGATGATTTATTATTGTACGTATATTGATTTACCTTCCAACGATACAAATTTATTATCAATTAAAATATACACAGTAAAGATCTTTATTAACATAGAAAAATAATTAGTTTGTCAGCACGTTATCGAAAAAATGAACCACTAGTTACTTAAATACATGTTATTTAGTTATTCGTAATAAAATAGTGAATTTATTCAGTTTCAATAATCGATATAAAATATAATAATATTTAATGCTTACATTGTAGTTTGGTTATTCATGATGCATACTTATAATTGTCTATTTGATATACGGTATTGATATAACCAGTTTAATATTTATTTTTCTCTTGGTTAAAAATCTAAAATGTTCTGCTGGCTGTAAGTACGGTTTTGCGAACCCAGCCACTAGTCTACCATCAGATTGGCAAGGCGTAGTGACTGTTCTTCCCTAACTGTAGAAATGAACGGCAGCGAAAGAAATGTATTACATGTAGCATCTATCGACATACTTTCTATATAATTGGATGATTAAATCCTGAGTCGCTTATGGGTGACGCCCGAGAACGGCTGTCTGACTATTAAATAAGGCACTCGCTATGCTAAATACATTTACTAAATGTATATATTCGAGCATAGTTGTGGCTTAAATTGTAAGTTATCAATCGTTAGACATTTAAGTCCTTAATGTTTTAAATGCGTAGCCATTTCTATCGTTACATATGCCCTCCCTCCGGACCAATCCTGGCCCCACACAATTCAAAGGACTGAAATGCCTTAAGGATAGAAATGCGTTCCTAGATATCAATGTAACGAACAAAGATCAGTTGAAAGTCAATAAAGCTTAGCAACTGTCTTTCCGTTATACATTCTTAGTGTTTGACTAGAAAACTCAACGCACAATATATATTTTGATAATTCGTATATATTTTCATAGTTATATTTATAATTTACAATTTTAGGGAAAATGTTTCAAGCTTTTTCCCATTTTAAATTGAGCCAATTAAGATTATGAAATATTTGTTCTATGATTTTATCCATAGTGCCAATATCAGTCTTAAACATGTGGCCTTATCAATCCTGGATTCATATGACGAAAGATGCCAAAAAAGTAACAATACGTAAAAAACCAGAGTCAATTTGATCTTAATGAAAGCACCTTCTAGGACCTTCCTCTGGGGTTACAAATAAATAAAGTCAATGCTCTGAAAGCTACCAAAAGTTGAAAGTTACCTGAGTCTATGAAATAAATTAGAGGACCTGACAAATGTGTTGAAACAATTTTTGTTCTTCAAACAATTTTCGTCTGAAAAGACATCCGGCATAAAAACAAAAGTTGAAATGATCCAAACATGCTTTTTATTTTTAGGTGTTTTGTGGTCCAGCATGTAACATTTGTGGTCCAGCATAAATACATATAAAATTTACAGATGAGTTACCTGTGGACTACATGGCATAAAAAATGTGTAGTTAATATTGATGTATGGATTATTTCTAGGAATTAGATAAAAGTTAAATCCGACATTGATATATCAAACTATCGCGTCTTTCAACGCAACAGTCTTCGCGGAGCACTTAGAGGAACTGCTAGCACTCCATTTCCTCTTCCTTCCCAGTTTAATAACCTTGAATATGTAGCAGCCAACGCTCATTTCAATAATTCTACAGTGAAGGTTTTTTCGAATTACAACCTCCCATATGAAAATATTCCTTAAATATTTTTAGGATATTTCGGATATAGGACGACTTTAATGCGCACGACATACATTTTGGTGACAGAGCCACTAGAAGTAACGACGAAACATGAACTAATTGCATAACGCAATTCCTTATTTAAAGAATCAGTTACACCGAACCAACCTTCATTGGTAATGGTGTCTCGATTATTGACCATATCACAATAAAACATCTCTTATTTCTCTTAGGCAAGAAAATTTTTGACAACGCACCCGATTCACATCCCACACAATCCCGTTTCTTCTTCTAGCGAGATAGATGAAATAATGGCTCATGTATTGCAATTTATCCAAAATTCCGCATCGGAGAGAAATTCCGCAAAATTCCCTAAAATCTATGTCTTTATATAAGCTTTACTTCCTCGCGAAATCTTAAACATGATTCACGAAAACAGACGCATTTTTCGCCAGTTTGTTGCGTACAAAGACCCAGCCATTAAAAGAGAGTGCAATCGTCTTAATGCTCTAATCCGTCACAATATTATTGTGTACAGAGAAGAATGCTGGACTAACGTCACTTCAAACCTTGATTACCGCATTAGTAAAAATTTTTGGGACCAATTCAATCACCTTACAGGCAAAAATCCGTTCCCCAAATACCAATTCGCACCCACCTAACCAATTCGCAAGGACAAATAATAAATAACCCGCTAGAAGAAGCCAACTATTTTCCTGATCATCTCGAATCAGCCTACCAGATTCCTAACAACCAAAAACTTTGACAATCAATTTCTATTTGACACAGACAACTATGTCAAGAACTTAGATTGTTGCTCCACACCAATTCCATATTTTTCTGAAAACGATGACCTTATCTTCCCTATCAGTTCTGAAGAAATTACTTCAACACTCAAATTTGGTAAAAACATAGCTCCCGGAATCGATAATCTAACTCCTTGCATTCTAAAAAATACCCCACCAGAATCCATCCAACTTCTCAGCGATATATTTAACCAGTGTCTCTTATTAGAACATTTCTCAGCAGAATGGAGTCATGATTCCCAAACCTAGGAAGGTTCCCAGGAATGTTTTGCCATATCGCTCAATTACACTTTTTAACGTGATAGGCAAAACCTTTGAAAGAATAATCACAGCTCGAATACGAAACGTTCTGAAACCCAGCAAAATTCGATAAGACAATCAATTTGGTTTTCGAGCACCGTACTCTACACATGATTCCCTTCTGAAATTTCAAACGAACATTACTCGCATTTTAAACAGTATTTCTGGGTATCACTCAAGCCTTTGACTCAATATGACATGCTTGCGTAATTCGCAATCTCTACACACTCTAGATATTACATCAAACTCTAATCAATTTAGGCCAGCTATATCTTTCAAACTGCAGCACCTTAATCAAAATAGGAGATACATTATCCAAAATTATCTACCCTCAAGCCGGAATTCCGCAAGCCTCCGTCCTGGCCCCACTACTGTCCATAACGTACAGCTACGATGTCCCAATCAATTCCCCAAGCAATTCGGCTGTCAAGGGAGCCGAATTGCCATAGCGCCCATTATGCAAACGATAGGGCACTTTCGGGTTGCAGTAAATCAACCAAAACCGATAGCAAACACATCCTAAATTCTCTCAATTCTTTCTTAGCATAGGCGCAGAAATAACGTATCACACCAAACCCAAGCAAAACTCAAGCCATCCGAATACAGCATCAATACAGCACCCAAATCAAACCAGAGATCGGTATCAAGACAAAAGGTATGCTTGGTTCCAAATTTGGGCAAAAGGGATCCCGTTCAAAGACGAATTCACATATTTAGGAATTATGTTCTATCAAGCGTTTAACTGTAACTCCATCTACTTTCCTAGAATTTAAAATTGCAGCATCAGGACACTGAAAATTTATTAATACATATAATTAAAATCCTCATACTGACCATATTCAAACCACATTTTTTGTTCAAATTAAAAATACTAAAGATGCTTTCCTTTTCGAAAAACAAACATTAGCCACCCACTCTTGCTATATCTGATATATCTGTATATTTTAATTCTAAACACTTACCATTCCCATCATAGAAAATGCATATAGATCCACATCTATGTAATGTAGATCTTTTCCAGCTTGCTCTTTAAGTTGTGAGCATAAAGCTTTACCAGCAAAATCGTTAACTCTACAATCAACTTCTACTCCTCCAAACAGTAACTTATTGACTGTTGTGGTGAGAAATGGTGTTTTTGGTTTCTTGTGTATGCTATTGATTGCTTTAACGATTAGATTTAAAGCGGCTGGTTTTTCACGCTCAACAGCCATAATTAATCCCTGTATAAACGATTGGTAATAAATAATATTTTTTAGTCTTTAGATAATTTAATCTGAAAAGTTAAGGCATTATGTTTTTATATAAATAACAGTACTTACCGCAATTAGCGGGTGTGGTATAGTTACTATTTCTTCTCCGGTAAGCGTAGGATTATTTTCTTGCGCAGTTCTTAGTGGATTCCATATAAAGGTGTTCTTTACATTATATGTTAGTGTATCATCAGTTTCATTATCAGAAACGTTAATTTTCTCTTTCCACTCACTTAAAATTTAGGAAAAAACCATAAATTAACAGTCTTGAAAATAAATTAACAGCTTTAAGTTATTCAAATATAAGTTTCCATTATAATCGCCATTATATAAGAAACCATTTTTAATTAAAGTTAGGGTATATGGTTTCGTTTCTATTAGTGTACAGTAAGCAAAACAGCAAAGATCTCAAACATTTGGAGATGAAGAATTTCAGTTTCATATTACGTTACATATTTAATAAACATACTTGATAATAAGTTTAGATATTTAGATCTTAGACGAATTAGTTTTCGATTAATATCTTTGTTTGTGCTGTATTTAAATCGTTTATCTCAACTTATCGTCCACCCCTTGTAAAATATCGTTTATAGTTTAGTTCACAGATATGCCGAGTAGTTTTGGGGTACGTGTAATGCATAAGCGTTTTTGTTAGTTAACGTGAAAGAGGAGAGAAAGAGAAGAGTCTTGAATAAACCATTTGCCTATTCGGACGGGATAAGAATTCGGCGCGGGCATAAAAATTATTCGTATGCCATAGCGCTAACTATTCGTTATAGTTTCAAATTGACCGCTATCATGTAAGATAGACCACTAACATGCTACTAATTAATTCGTTATCGTTCCCAAACGGGTGTGCAAGAAGAAACACAGTCCTTAAGTCTACACCCGTTTCCTTAGCCCTATCAGAAAAGTGAATGAAGAATAAAAGTGTTTCGCCCGTGAGACGTATGTTCCTTATAACGTACAAATAGTTGATCCCTTCGAAGGGTTTACGCCATTTATCGAGTTGAAAATAAGTTTTGGTCTACTTAAAATTTGTAAAAAATAAAACGATTCAAAAGTACCCACGCTGGATAAAACCAATTTGTTGGTACAATTTGGTGGTACTACTCTAATTTGTCTCAACGTTCAACGATACTTTTTATAAAAATACGTATATTATTCTAAACTTTTACTATTTTATAATAAGCTTCATTTAGTCAACTTAGTTCTTCTCCAGGATGTATTTGTAAATATATCAGCTTCTCTGCCTCATTTATTTAGACTTGCTTTTTTGTATTTGGTTTTTTGGAATATTTTGTAAAATATCGTTTAATTCTCATGTCTACTGTCGAATATTATTTAATAATTTTAGATCTTTATATAAATTTATGAATCTTCAACCAATTAATTAAAAAAAAATGAAATACTTACTCATACATATATGGTCCTAACTCTTGAACGATTGGGATAGCTCCTTTTTCAGTTATTTCGTCCGGATTCGTAACATTGAATAGATATATTTTGAAGTCTAATGCAAATGGTGCTTTCAGATACATATCCCGTAACGGTCCACCTTTTTTAAGTGTAACTGTCTGTAACAGAAATTTTTCAAACCATATCTATTAATTAATAAATTAAAAACCAACATCTACGAAGTGTGTTTCGATTAAAAGAAGCTTATTTCTATGAACCTGGACAAGTGCCTTGAAGCTTGCAAAATATTTTATTTTTACTAAGTAATACAAAAAATACCGTCAAATATGCTTCAATAATTTTGTTTAATGTAAATTATAATTTACATTAAACAAAATTATTAAATCACTGAATGCCATTTGCTGCCATCATTTTATGATTTGAGAGTCTTCAATTTATATTATTTTATGTCTATTAATCCTAAAATGTATAGTTTACTTAATTATTTTCTGTTGTAAGGTGATCATAAAATATCAATATTATCAGTTATATGTAAAATAGGTGTACAATTCTTGAGTTTGATAAGTCATAAATAGTATTTTTTGTTGCGAGTTACAAACGCATTAAGTTTAGTATAAAAACAACATCCAGAATTTAAGCTGAATTAAAATATAAAATATAGTGGTCTGAAAGAACTCAAAAAAAAGATTTTCTATTTTCTCCCTTTCTTACATATTTCCACACTTCAATCGGCAGTGTACCACCCTCAGCTATTTTCCCATCTTCATTTCGCTTGTGACTTTCATAGGATCTTATACGATCATTTCACTATTTTGTACGATCATTTTACTATTCCTCGTTTCTGATCTCTCTATTCTAAACCACTCTCAGAGACATTTTTACATTTAATTTCTCACCTCAAAATCATTTCCCTTAATACTGTTCATTCTTCAAAAGACTTTAGAAACTCCTAAAATTTATCTTTGCTTCCTGTACTATATATTTCCTTTCTTTTTCTTTTCTGGTCGTATTTTTCATTACAATCTGTTTCAATTTGATTACAGTCTTTTACTTAGGCCATTTCTTTTGTCACATTTTTACATTCCATAATGTTGTTATAAACATTAAATTGTTCCAGATTTTGTATATTTTTACGTTAGAATTCCTTTCTATGGCATCTGCAGCCTTTATCATCCATAACAACATTCTATATATATTCAGGTGTGTCTGAAAAAAGACGTTTTAACCTGAACGTTCTATATGTTGTAACGAAGAACGCTACTGAGCAGTTAAAATTATCTATAAATTACATATTTTTCTTATTTACTAAATTAAACCAAATAAATAAATAGGGTTTGGAAACCCTAGACGGAATGAACTAATAATAAACTTAAACACATATATTATTTATAAATAAGAAAATCACGAAGCCGCCACTTTCTCGCGCAACATACCGTATAATACATACAACCGGGGGAGATAAAATGCCTATTTAGTTACATCTGTAACGTTGAGAACATAGTAGCTACTGAAAATATAGATTTCATTTCCGAAGGTTAAATTATTTCTAAAGCTCAACAATTTCCAGACCATGTTCTCACAAACCACATGAAAACATTCTTAAAAAGAATGTTTCTAAACAGAGAAGTATACATTCTATTTTCTGGACATCTAGTTCCCAAAAAATAGAATGCAAAGTACAAACTAGTTCCTACTTTTTTAGATATACAAACATTTGTTTAGGATTTCAATAAGTTAAGTGAAAAATCGTTTAGGCTGTAATTGCCTGTCTCCAAAAATCGCTACGGGACATCATGCATTATATTCCAAACCATTCAACTTATTTTATATTTTTTAAGTACAAGTTTGTATATAGTCATTTATAACTATAATATGTGTATTATCTTCCAAACCCCCAAATGGCGAGCGCGTATGTTGCTGTTATAGGGACACGTACCCGCTTACGTCTTAACGTTTCAAGTGTACATTCTTCATCGACTATTCCTAATACACAAAACTTTTCTAAATTCTGGATTATTCATATTCTCATGACAAGCTACTTCATACAAAGGTTATGCTATATCTCTTCAGCAGATCTCCTTCGATATCCTCCTATATAAAGCTATTTTCGTGCTCAAATTTATTCTCCACTTAGCAGAGGAATACCTAAGAGGGATCAACGGCATCGATAAGTACAAAAATGACGTATGTTGTCGTCTTTCTATTCGTTGTCAAAAGCACAGTAATCCAGATACTACTTTGGAGATAACGAAAATAAAAATGTCTGTTACCCGAACAACGTCAAAATATATCAACATTAAATTTTCCGCCCATTGTCCGCAGTTTTGTATGGAGCTTTGTTGCAAGATGTCGCGAAATGTTCGTTCGTGCTCGCGTCGTGAAGTGTTCGCGAAGATGTGGAAGTTCGTGTATAGAAAGGGGCAATTCTTACTACTATAGAATCATTTGGGAATTCTGGACCTTCACTTCGACGGCACATGCGTAAAATCCAAAATGGCGGCTGTGTCTTTAGTGACATATGTCATTTAAAACAGCGGTAAATTTGAATTGTGGCGCGAACTTAAAAAGAACTAGATTTGTAACTAGATTATAAAACAGAACTAAATTTGTCACTAAATTCAAAAAAAAGAAAAAGATGGCAACGCGCGTGCCTTATATTTATCTACTGATAAACATTGCACTTATGTTAGAGAGATATAAAGATAACCGGAGCCTGCACCATAGAAGGCTGCTTCGTCCTCGTCGTCGTCGTCGTCGGGGCTACTCGTGGATCTTGGTCGTCGGCTATCTTCTCTCCTTATCTAATACTTCCGGTCCTTAGGTAATAAAATATTAGTCCAATTGCAATATTTTAAATAGACCCATGACGTTGCCACATTTAAAATTTTAAATTGTCTGTATATTTCAGGAACCATTAAAGATAAAACATTCAAACAAAGTTTTTTCTTTAGAAAATTGAAACTTCTCTCACTATATTTGCAACACATTATTATAAAATTGAAATGTTACATATCTATGTGTAGAGTGGATTGTTTTATGTAAACTATGTGACCCATATCCTGGCAATCAATTTTTGTAGTTCCTTTCAATTTTTCATGTCGGAAAATTGTATAAAATTCAAGCGAGTAAAGGGGTTTCAAAACAGAATGATTACTGAGACATTTCTGCGACGCCTATTAAATTTAATGTTGATATATTTTGACGTTGTTCGGGTAACAGACATTTTTATTTTCGTTATCTCCAAAGTAGTATCTGGATTACTCCCGTAAACACGTCCCGATGGTGCTACATTGTGCATATGTGCTAAATTTTCTTAGAACATTTAGAAGCATACGTTTTGTATCATTTTAAAGTTTAATATTTATTTATATTGTACGTATTTTGATAACTACATAATATTGCAAATGATTTACTCAATAGAAGAGATCTTCATTCTTACCCTTTTTATAACTTTGGTATGTTCCAACATGCTTTACATGTTTCATATTTTCCTGTTTTCTAAATGTTTTATTATGATTTAATATATAATATAATTTGACAATGCAATGTAATTTGACGTATTATTCTCATCATATGTTATAGCACCCAGTGGCGTACCCAGGGGGGCTAAAGCCATCCCTTGGATTTTTCATATTTTCTTATCCATGTTGTCGACATATTTAAAACATGTTTAAAATTCTTTAAAACAGAGGGTTTCAAACTTTCAACATCGCGTACCACTTACATGCATGACGAATCAATCGCATACCACTAATGTACTAAATTTTTTATTACTAAAGGAATAAAGGTATGTCTCAGCATGGTAAGCTAGGAAATGGCGGGCTTCTGTACCACCAGTGCGAGAAACCCTAGTATAAAATATTTTTAAATTAGTTTAAACCTATTGTGCCTATTGTGCCATAGACAAATCAGATTTTGCCAGTTGGTTTGGTTGCATAACATTTCACATTTGTAGTACTTTCGGGATTCCCAATTTTCATTGAATGATTGAATTTCGTGAAATGTCGTGTAGAATTTTCTTATTTGTGCATATAAAATAAAACAAGGTAAGTTTAATTGTGATATTATTGTTTTAAAATGAACTTCATTAGAGAAAATATTATATTATTCGACTTTACCTATATACGATAAAACCATACGTACAGCCGGTAGGCACGAGGTTTGATAGATGGCCGCTAGAGGAGGACGCTTGAGCTTCATCTCAAATCGGAGACAAGAAACTAAAGCTCCCGGCTGTACAGGTATCGTTAGATAGTAAAAAAAAAATCTATATAAATTATTGACTGCGACAAAATTAAAAATTAGTCAACTTATTAGATTCAAATTGACTTCTCGACAAATAATTAGAATTTTTCAAGAATAATTATGTTATTCTTTGTGCTGGATATTGATTTTTCAAACAATGACCCTATCCAGTTACATCTAATTAAAAATTAAGACAGAGGCAGATTTCCATTCATTGTATTTGCGAAATTCATATTCACCCTAATACACACTCAAATATTATGAATTTTTGGTTTTTAATACTGTTATTTTATGTGAATGCAGGAGATATAAAAAGAAAAGAAATTAATACCACAGAAAACTAGATTCAAAAATTGAGCAAATCATCTATAAACAATAAATTTCCTCTTACCATTCATAACGATGAACAAATCGCGTCTTTAAAAATATTAATTGAAGACGTTCACAATACTGATCAAGATAGTAATCCCTCATCTTCTCAAAATATAAATACTAATAATCGAGGAAGAGTATAAATTAGCAAATATGATATATCAAATTATATAGATAAGAAAATAAACAAGTATGATCAGATTGATATGTTAAATAGATTCTGGGTACCCAATAACATATTTATCTTTCCATATACTACTCATAAAACACAAAACCCTCGATTCCAAATAAAATGGCTTAATACGTATCATTGGTTAGCATATTCTGCAACTGAGGATGGCGTAAGTTGTAAATTCTGCGTCCTGTTTGCAAAAGATGAGGTGGGATACCAAAATACGAACAGGATACTCCAACCAGATATTTCATAAGCCGTATAAAAATTGGAAGAATGCAATAGATGATGTAAATGTCATAATAAAAGTAATTATCATAAGAAAGCTTTAAATTGGGGGAATTATTTAAAAAACGAACGTGAAGGGAAGCAGGTACCCGTTAGTCACCAGATAAATGAAAATATCGCCAGACAAATTGACGAAAATCGAAATAATAATTTTTTGCGAAAGGCAAGGATTATCTTTACGCGGCCATAATGATTCTAAAACATTTAATATTAATGATGATCCATCAAAGGTGATGGCTCTAAAGTTTCCATGACAAACTTTAGAGCATTATTACGCTATAGATTAAATTCGGGCGATGAAGAATTAAAGGAGCATTTATCAACTGCCAATAAAAATGCAACATTTATAAGTCCTAATAGACAAAATGAAATTATAAACTATTGCAATGCAATAAATAAAAAAAACTTGTTGCGCACATAAATAAAGCTCAATGTTTTACAATTTTGGCTGACGAAACTGCAGATATTTGTTATACAGAGCAATATTCAATTTGTGCAACATATTTTAATGTAGAATCTCAACGTGTTTGTGAACATTTTTTACAATTTGTTCCACATATTCGGCAAAGGAAAGGACTCAGCTGCAACACTTTTAACTTCATTAAAAAAAAATTGTCTAGATTTAAATTATCTTAGGTGACAAGGTTATGATGGAGCTCCTGTAATTACTGGAACGAATTTAGGTGTCCAATTTTATTTAACGAAAAAATATCCAACGCCAATATTTGTAAATTGCGCTTCACATTCACTTAATTTAGTTTTGTCACATGCGTCAAAATTCAGGAAATTTATAACTGCCTTGGAATGGTACAAAAACAGTACGCTTTCATTCAAGCACCAAAAAGAAATACAATTCTTAATGAAGAAATTGAAAAGTCTACTCTTCAGTCTTATAGTCACTGAACAAAAGATATCTTCAATCGAATGAACAAAAAGATATCCGTTCGAAAAGATATCCGTTCTGATATCCTTGTTTGTAAGAGAAAAACTATATGGCCTTACCTTACCCTAATCCAGGTACTTACAAACCGAAAATATTGATTTAGTAGATGCAATAAAACATGTTAAAAACTTAGAATCCGCCATTCAGAAAATTCGTACTGCAGCACGACTGAAGACGAATTTAGAATGATATATCATAAAGCAAACTCAGTTTTATCAAAACATGGCAATGAAGAAATCTCTATTCCCCGAATAACTGGAAAACAAATTTAATGGTGTAATATCAATACAGATTCTCCAGAAACATTTTACAGAACTGCTATTTTTATACCCTTTACTGATCACATAATCTCTCAATTACAATCAAGATTTATTGTTTTCAATTGTACACTTAGCTGCTTTAAATACACGCTAATACCAGAAGGGGTGGGGGTTAAAAATAGTGCTAAAATGTTTTGATAACTTATGAAATATTTCTTGTATTTTTTTAAAGACAGAAACATATTTCTTCGGGAGGAGGAACACACATATAACAGGTAACTTTTATATGTCTTAATCGTCTATTCTGAAAATTAGCCCCCATCCCCACTCCTCAAGACAAGAGAAATTTTTGGGTTCACCACTGATAGTACCTAATCATAGTTGTCATAATCTCATCAAATGTCTACAATAAATGTTTGCATACCAGATATACAGCATAACAGCGATGTAATATAAATTGTGGATTTCCATTACAAAAATTATTTCTCTCATTACTAAATTAAAACAAAATATAATCTATTTGCTCCTATTTATAAATTAGGATTATTAATAATAATAAAAATTTTTGTTTAGTCAATTGCACATTAAAAAAACCAAATTCAAAAGAAATAAAATGCTGATAGAACAGCTGTGAATTGTGTCTGGCATGTAGCATCTGTTAATTTATAATCGATGGAAATGTATTAATTATTATGTGACTATAAGACTGAAGACTATTTTTTCAGCTTTGTACTTTCAAGGTTACAGAATTTATAATAATTAATTATGAATTTAGATAAGTATATCTGATTACAGTGTTAAGTGAATACGTACTGCTAGAATTTTAATTGAATTTTAAAATTTAAAATATAAACTGGAATAATAATAATAATCGATTAGAATTATTCCCAGCAATAGTGAATTTAAATTTATAGCCGACGTAGCTTTTTATTTTATATCAGAGCCAATATGACATTTATTTAAAATACAATATAGAGTAAACTGAAAACTGTTTAATTAAGTGGAATATTTTCAAAGCTTTTTAGATAAGAGGCTCCAAACAAAGTTAAGTTTAAGATATAAAGTCTATTGTCCTTTCACTGACCCTAACAAAATAATATACAATTTCCTTTTATTATTTTTATTTTGTTTCTATAAGTAAAAGTGTTTCTCTTATATAGAACTTTTATACTTGTGTTTACGGAAAAAAATGATAAATAATAACTGAAAGAACTTTACAGTTAAAATTAATAAATTTTAATACCTTTTTATTTATTCCCCTTTGCTCGCGATAAATTTTGTGCAACTGTGGAAACTAAGCATATCTACCAATCCTTTGACATTACTTTTTTATATCTAAATCTATCGAGCTCCTTTCTGGCCGACGTAAAACAGAGACCCATTAAGTTATCGTTTATATGTGAAAGTATAAAAAATTTCCCTACAACTGCCATAGCATGTATCTCCAAGAAGATTTTAGAGAACTGAGACTAATAAACCGTAGCTTATCTTCTGACATTAATAACATGACAAATCGCTGGTGCTAAATTCAAAATATGTTCAAAACGTCTCATCAAAACAGATGAGACGATCGATGATCATCTCATTATGATCCAACGAAATATTTAGTCCTTCACAATACATGAGCGATTGTATCGTCCGAAAATAAATTGGTAACACGTCAGTATTTCTAAATATTATGTTTAGCGATTATCCCGCAAAGCGATTATCAACCAAAATATCAATTGTTTTCCAATAAACAGTATCTCTGTATATATGCTTTCTTCGTCAGCATTTTGATTCCTCTATCATCTAGTAACTTGCACATTTCTATATACATCCGGTCTATTCCAACGAGTTTATTCTTTTTTGATTTATTTAGCGCCTATTTGACTTCATCTTTTTGGATTAAAAATCAAGTTTCAGACACAGGCAATCCGTAATGAAACATTTTTTTTAGGATCGAATAAGTTTCTCTCGTATGCCCTGGACAGGTTCACCACTGGAATCAAAATATTCGGCAAGGTTGTGTTTTTGGATGTTGTGTTTTTCGAGCATAATTGAAGGGTTCAGTAGATGAAGAGGGTATGTCACATTTTTGAAAATTTAAAGATTATGTCCTGTATGAAGGAGCTATGTATTTAACTATCATCTGACACAATACATAGCGCTTAAAATAGCTTATTATTAGAGATAAAGTGTTGATGAAGGGTCCATGTACATACAATGACGTAGATTTCGATGGTAGAATGGGTTATGTGCGCAAAACCACTTGTTCCACACAAATATGAAGTTTGTAGTATAAACATTGTATCATAACCTTTTCATCCATACCACCATATTCATCATTAATCGTGTGCCAATGAGAGGTGCTTATTATTTTATTTAAAATGTTGATTGTTTACTATGAATCCCAGAGGAAAGCATTTAGTGAATTTAGCTTCACAAGTAAGCAACTCTTCTAAAGCTAGTATTATTTTTACATGGTAGCAAACTAACGAAAAATACACAAACAAAAATTTCTAACCTAAAAATTGTTACACTGTCTATATCCACGATGGTTATAAAGACTTCGAACCAGAGTAAAAACGGAATATATAAAAGTATTGGTAAGTAGTAGTAACTATTAATCTCGTTGAAATACGTTTGCAGAAAAACTATATATATATAACTTTATTTATAATAATACGTGATAGAGCAAATGTACTCTAGTTGTACCCTACTGAATTAAATCTTCGTTAGATTATACTTAAATATTCCGAATGCACATGCATTTCATCTTGATATTAGTACAGTACTGTTTTCAAGCAATGGGCAAGACAGCGGCTCTGACATCAATGAATTCTTCGGAGACAACTTAAGCGACAAATATATACCTAATTTAGGAGAAATATAAGAAATTGATAACGAAATACGACAGGAAGATAATACTCCAAACACAAGATACAATACGGATGAATATAGGAAGGAATCTAAAGTAGATCAAAGTTAAGTAAGTCATCAAACGCTACCGAAAAAAAAGACATATACACTAAGAAAAATAAATTCTAATATGTGAAGTGCGTAAAGCTACCATAGCTTGAGAGAAACGAGAGACCTACAAATTGTACAATAGCAAAATTGTTCCTGTTAAACCTAGTGTAATGGGTAATATATGCCAAGAATAATGTTCCTTAAATTGAACTAAGAACTATAGCAACGAACAGCGTGCTTCTATAATGTCTTCATTTTACAAACTTGATGTGAACGCTAAAAACGTGGTGCTCTTCAACAGTATTTCACAAAAGCCAGTTCATATAGTGAAACAAGGAGCAAAGAAACATAAGACGTCAACATGTAAATACCATATTACCATTAATAGTCAGAAAACTAACAATGCAAAAATGTTATTTAACATTAGTAAGAAAAAAGTTGAGGTAATACAAAAAAGAATAAAAGAAGGTACCGTAGCATCTCATCCAGGCGAGATTGTCACAATAATACACCCCAGAACATTATGGAAGAAGTCAAAGAGACTCTCATGAAACATACATTGAGTTTTCCAGCAGAGTTCCTTTTTCTAGGAGTGACAACAGCAGTAAAAAATTCTCCTCTTCCCTCTATTTCCAAAATGCATAAACTGTACACTAAACAATGTAGGATTGACCAAGTTAATCACATGAAAGAACGTTCATACCACAATATTGTTGTAAATGAGTGGAATATTTCATTTAGGTACCCCAAAAGCGATACTCGTAGTACTTGCGATGCTGGTAACTCCAATGAGGAACACACTTAAAACTATCGTGCAGCTGTTGTATTATTACAAGCGGATAGAGAATTGACACGAACATCTAACAACATTGTTTATATCACTGTGGATCTTCAACAGACTAAGTACTTCAAAAGCTTTTTATTTACGTCAAATGTGGTTCTATAATTGAGGGATCCATAAAATAGCCAAAGATGTAGACAGAACAATCTTTTGTACTTAGACCGAGGATGAAGCTTCTAGAGGAAGTACAGAGGTGTACAGCTCAGTATTAACCGTTTTGGAGATGGACGAAACTGTCAAGGAAGTAGATCATATAATAATCTGGACAGACTCCTGTGGAGGCCAAAATAAAAACTAATGATATCTAATGACATGTATCTTGTTCATTGTGGTCAGAATATTTGTCAAGAATCAGAATATTTGTCACCGAGAAATTATTACTAAATCCGCTAGAAAAAATCGTGTGGAGACAGGGTTAACTACTTCGGAAATACTGCAAATGTTGACAACGATTTTAAATTGTATAACAGGAAAAAACATCAGCTTGTTGTTCAGGTACGACTCAGGGATGGTATTAAATGGTTCAGTGTGGAGAAATATGGGTCTCGTCTATATAAATAGACTATTTTACTCCATTCCAATAAGTCGATAATACCCGATATAGTTCGAAAACAACAGAACTTCAAAATGTTGTACTTTCAAGAATAATGAAGAAAACAGGCTCTATATAAAAAAAATGCTAATTTAACAGAATCATCAGTAACAGATCTGTTTATGCCATTTTTGTCGTTTCTGTTTCTGCTTATTTTCGCCGTTCCAAAAATATAACTTCTGATACATTTTCTATTAATGTATTCCTTTTTAATTACACATATATCAGTCATTTGTCACACACGCCAGAAATGCGGCAAATAATATTATTGAATGAAGTAGGTATGTACAGTAAAACCCCTAATATCCGACCTCGGCATATCCGACTGCACGGGATATACGACTGTGTGTTGTCTGACAGTCCGCAGTAATACATTTACCTACACATTGTTCGCTCGAGCGTGCCCCGACATGAAAAGTGACTCATCACTGTCGCTTTATAGGTTAAATACAGTGTAGTGCGTCAGTGCATATAAAGTGAAGTGTTACGCCTACCATATTTACTAAAATGGCCACTCAAAACGTAAACGTGCTTGTGTTTCTGTCATGCAAAAACTAGAGGTACTACAGCGTTTGGACGAAGGTGAGTCAGTAATTAAGTTAGCATCTGATTTGGGAATAGGAGTAACAACAATAAAAGATTGGAAAAAAATCGTAAGGATCTGCAAGCGTATTCACTAACTGTTGAGACAGATAATGCATTGAAAAATTGAAAAATGTAAAAAACCAAAACTTGAACTTTTGGACGATGCGTTATGGGTTTGGTTTTGCCAGGAAAGGCGTATAGGAACATCATTATCAGGTCCTATTATTAAGGAATAGACCACATGAAAAGTTGGGGGTTGATAAAGATAAATTTAATGCAAGCGAAGGGTGGCTTCACCGATGGAAATTGCGCCATGGAAGAAGGCATGTTATCATTGCGGGGCAGAAACGATCAGCTGATGCTGATGCTGCTAAAGATTTTATAACAAAATTTGAGAAGTTAGTTAAAGATCAAAAACTCATACCGGATCAAGTCTACAATATAGACGAGACGGGGTTAAATTATAAAATGCTTCATAAATCAACTCTTGCCGCTAAAAATGAAACAGTGCTAGGCACAAAGCTACCTAAGGAAAGACAATTGCCGCAATGCCAACAGTAGCGTAAAAATGTCATTGTTTGTAATAGGAAAGCCAAAAAAACCAAGAGCCTTCAAAAATATTAAAATGGCAACACTCCCGGTTTATTACCGAAATCAATCATCGGCATGGGTGGAGTCCACGTTATTTCAAACATGGTTTTTTGACGAATTTGTACCCGCAGTGGAAAAGGACTAAAAACTGAAACATTTACCTGCTCATGCTATCCTCCTAGTAGATAACGCCCCAAGCCACCCTTCTGAAAATGTTCTCAAAAAAGGCAACATTAAAGCTTTGTTTTTACCTCCTCATGTGACACCTTTAATTCAAGCAATGGATAAAAGGTGTCATTGAATGGTTGAAGAGGAGAACATATATTGGGTCCT
This sequence comes from Adranes taylori, assembly GCA_009867245.2. Classification (NCBI taxonomy): domain Eukaryota; kingdom Metazoa; phylum Arthropoda; class Insecta; order Coleoptera; family Staphylinidae; genus Adranes; species Adranes taylori. The sequence goes on from WYDF02110964.1 coordinate 32,779, forward strand.
TGCTTGAGAAAACCGAAGAAAGAAATTCCTTTTTTGAGGCCATGAAGAGTTTTAATATAAAAGATGCAATCTACACCATCGCCGCAGCATGGGATGAAATCAGTGAATGTACTTCCAAAAAGCGTGTAAAAAGATTTGGCAATCTTTGGATGAAACTAATGACACAACCCAGACAACAAAGAATTCCCACAGAAGAGATGGAGAGACATTGAGACCATCGACAGCGGGGGATAGCACATGGAGCCAGTAGCAGTTGAGATGGATGTAGTAGAAACCGTACGAGAGCTACAGACAATTCAGCGGGACATTCAGTTATTAAGAAGGGTGGCTAGTGGAAGCTAACGTTTCTGAGGCAGCCAGTGGAGAGCTCACTGATGACCAAATAATTTCGGTTTTGCAATACACCGCTACAGTTGATGATGAAAATTACATAGATGAAGAAGAAGTCAGTGACACTGCGGTTAGTCATTTCGTTGCCAAAGACGTCTTTTTAAAGTTGCGCTAAAATACATCGAGGACAATACAAAAGTGGCGGGATGTATCAGCAAGTTCGAGACTGACAAAATCGAAACCATCACAGACTTTTTTAATTAAAACACTTTCATTTAAATACATCACATGTATTTTAGTAGAAGTATTATGTATTTGAGTTTGTATGTATTAAAATAAACAGATTTTTTCACTACCGATATTAGTTTTATTTTGTGCTCGGAATATTCGACCTTTTTTGTGTTCCAACCACGGCCTGGTCCCGTCGGCGAAGGATATGAGAGGTTCTACTGTATGTTAATTTTTTTTGTTAAATACCTATTCATAATTTACTAAAAAACTAATTTTGTAAAACTTATTTCATGTATAGGATTAACGTTGCCGATTAACAGTAGCTTAAAAAAGTTACAAATGAAAAATTTTAAGTGTAAATTACTCAGAAGTAATATTTTGTTGCATATTACTTCTGTTACATATTACCCTATCTAGCATGTTACATATTACCCCTTCATCATCTGAACCCTTCAATTAATGCATTAATTGTTAGAGGTTTACTAGTTAGATATGCATACTCTTCATCCACTTAACTTCTTTTACATCTAGATCTACAGTACAGTACTGAATGTTTAATCATGGTACTGAAAGTTCAATTGCTGTAATTGTGTATTAAAAAGTTTCTGAGTTTATAAAATAAAAAATCCACTATTATCTGTCTTTATTTGAAAACTTGTATTTTTTATATCTATTAATATTTGCTACTTTATAGTTATATTCTTATTTTCCAGTACGATAAGTACGTTTTCAAAAACTGATATTCTTTTTGCTATTAATATTTGCTACTTTATAAAGTTTTATTCATATTTTTCAGTGACATATTTATTCGTTTATTTATTAACTATTTTATTCAATTGTTGTTATTATGTCTTTCTAATAAATAAATAAATTTTTAGTATTAAAATATTTTTAGAAAGGCTGGTATAATTAGAAAATTATTATTTATAAAGAAGTACTAAATAAAATAACAATAATTGCTTCCTAATAATAATTATTAGAAAGGACAAAATCTGCAGAAGCGGTAAATGATAATTAAACGATTTAAATAATAATCAATCTAGAAACGAATGTTTTCCGTTCAATATAGACCTTGATTCTTAATTCAGTTTTTATTCTGAAATATTTAAAAAAAAAAATTGAGGATTATAAAATTCAACTCAGTTTATTAAATTATATATTTTATTCAGACTATTGACATGCACATAATGTTTAGCAGGGTTTATCATCCTATAATATTTAGGCGTACAATATTTAAGAAGGTTGTCCTCTTGATATACTTATTAATTGTTGAAAATATATCAGCGCAAAATATTGTACATTTTTATGATTTTAATGTGTCCCAAGGTTCTATTTTTGGACCCACATTATTTTTAATATTTGCTGATTTAAGAAATTATATTTCTACATGTATCAGTCAGTAACTAGCTATGCGAATCATTCAAACTTATTATTAACTGTTTGAATTCTTTGGAATTTAAGTTTTTATTATTATACAATATTTAATAAAATGGTCAAAATTGAATTTACTCAAAATAAATATTGAGAAAATATCTGTCGCATTTTTTTGGACAGCAAAATCAAATCTTTCTATTGATGTGTCTCTTAATGTTTTAATTTCACAAACTGTTACAGAATTTAAATGTAAGACGTTGACTTAGCCAATTAATAATATCTAAGTATTATTATAATTATCTGGAACTTATTATATTAAGTTCAGGTTATTGTTCTAAGTTGTATTTATTTTGGTATTTTATATTCCTGTTTTAATTTTGGCATTATGTATTGGAGTCAATTATTACAATCAACGCTTTTTTCAGCAGTTACACTTGCGTGTAAAAATTATAATTTAAATCGTGTACAATTTGAATATATTTATTTTAAGATTATAAATAATTGTTACTTACTTTCTTGATAGTATGTTTAATAAATCTTGGAAAGACAATCCAGCCGACTAGAATTATTACTACCATTGTAACTCCAGAGCATATTCCTATTTTGTTTGCGCGTTTCATATTTCTAAAACTACTACGAGATTCACAAACCGAGTAGAAAAAATTTAAAATGCGAACACTGTATTTTGTTGCCTTAACAGTTTTTGCGGGAATCTTTAGTGGCAAAAGGTTTACAGTCGCAGCTTTTGTTAGAACTTTTGTTTTAGAATTCATACACGAGGACACTTAATAAATTAGGTAATAAATTTTATTAGTTTAGTTAGAGATATAAATAAATTATTGCAATATTAATATCAAATTTTAAAGACGTATGTGTTTAAGTTTATGGATATTGATAGGAAAATTTAACACTATAATCATTCTTTACCGTTTGAGATTTTTATGTGTACTGATCTCTTAATCAAAGATGACGAAGTAGCTGTAAGCAAATAATTTAAGAATCCAATTTGCCCTTAAAGAAAGTTACAGAAGGGGGAATATAATTTATTCATTAAGAACTACGTTTAATTGCATGAGTAATTCTTTAATACATAATTAATCGAAACACTTTAATGCTGCGGTGCAGTGTTTGATATCTTTTTAATGTGTCGTGGAAATTAACTCTTGACGACCACACATATTTGAAATTAAATTTTGTATATTTGTGTAATAGGTACAAAATTAATATTTAATTTAGTTCACTTTCAGAAAGTTATACCTACAACATAAAATATACGAGGTTTTATACAATATACGTAATATTTCATATTTGTCTAATCACTGAAACTAAATCGAGATAATAAATTTAAATTTAAAATCAACGTCTAAAAGTAAAATGCCATGGATGATGTAACTATTCACTATGACTTATTCCATGCATCCTTAAAAAATCTTTCCTTAAGCACTGTAGTCATTGATACAAGGACGGAGCAACCGGGTGGGGGGGGGGTGCAAGTGACGCCGGGCTCCAAAGGGGTCCGACGCCCCTGTCGAACATAACACCAAACACGTACCAATAATCTTACTAATATCATAGAAGCAAAATTTCAAAACGGCCTCTTATGACAACCTCAGTATGTTGTATTGGTCACTTTTACAGAAAGAAGCTTCTTGGTGTGAAGGATAAAGTTCTTCACAGCCAAGCTCGAGAAGTTATTGCAAACGTTTACGAGTCTCTTATATAAAAATGATTTATTACAGATTTTAATCATAGATTAGATAGATTCTTCTTGTCTTATTTTGCAAAAGTGCAGCCTTCTAATGCAGAAATTGAGATTTCGGAATAAATAAAAATGGGGGATTTTTGCAATGTTTTAAGCATTTGCTTGAATATAACATAAACAAATTTAGAAAAAAGCTTTCTCGTACTATAAAATAATAAACAAAAAAATTTATATTTTAAACATTTTTTTGAAATAATAAATAAATGCTATGCCATGGTACATCACTATCGCGCAGCCATTATCAGCTGTTAGGTTCTTCTCTAATTGAAACATCTATACATGGACGATTTGATGCATTGTCCGAACAAAGCTTAAATGATTCATTTCAAACGCTGCTAAGCTGACAGAAAAACACAGTGTCGATTTTTGTGCTAGAAACTAGACGTGATTTTGTAATTTGTATTGTGTTCAAGTTATTGTGTTAACATTGTACAATGTACCTATCTGTTTATTTTGCAAGACATTTTGTGTTTATTTATCTTTGATTCTTATGGTGAATTAAGGTAAGTTATAACTTTACACTTTATTCTATTTTATTAGACATTGTATTATTTAATTTTCTAATTCTTTATCGAATAAAGAACTTTTTCTTTCCCTACTTTTATTACCTAGTACCGTAGCTCTAGTGGTCGTTTTTTCAGGTTCAGAGATCAGTAATATGAGCGTATATAAGCCTTTGTTTCAACGAAAACGGAATGAAACTGAAAAATGTAAAATTCCAATGCTGCCAAAATCTACTTCTTTTATCCATTATGTTGTGAAAGATACTGTTGAATTAGCTGAACAGACTGAAGAATCTGTACATGAAGATAAAGATAACTTTAACTCATGCACACCAGAAATTTTGACTGCAACGTCAGACACACTCAACGTCCACACCCAACACATCCAATTCGGTAGGAACGAGTGTTAGCAAAGAAAAGGCAATTTCATCCACTTGCGTTAAATCTTAGGACCGAGAGATGTAATTTCAGCAGTATTCGGACCAATTCTGATAAAAGATTTATTGTAAAACACGGTCCATGTCAAGCAGAGAATTTTAAATTTCGAAGAAATTCTGAAGGTGGATCGTTTAGTGTGGGGTATTACGTCCAAAAATCTAAATCAAGAATTCCGTATAGAAGGAATTGACTATATTATTCCCCAACACTGAATGTAGCTTACAGCGAATCTTGTTGGGTTTTTGGAGATAGAAGTCACAAATCACTAAATTGGGAAAGTGGCTTTAATGATTGGTGTTTTATTTCTCGGAGTATCATTGTCATGAGTCATCTTCTTGCTTGTCAGATAAATTGCAAATGGGAAAGTGCTCAAATCTTGGATGTGGAAATAAAAGGCTGAAATTCAAAATCAATTATTGGGTTAAAGTGTTAGAACGAATTATTAACGTTACATCGACTTTGGCTGAAAATAAACTAACCTCTAGAGGAGACAGTGAATCGCTATATGATAGTTATGTGGTAATGATCATAATCGTGATAATTTTTTAATGTTATTAAGTTACTGTCAATTTATGATCATGTTTTGAAGGAACTGTTATCAAAAGATAAGAAATCTGTAAAATATCTATCGCCCATCATTCAGAACAAAATTATAAAAAATTTGGCCACTAAGGTGAAGACTAAATTGAGTAGTGAGATTAATGAACCTCCATTGTTTTTTCAATTATAACGGATACAACTCAAGATGTAGATATAATTGATCAAATGAGTTTTGTAAAAAGATTTGTTAATTTAGTCGACGAAAGCAAAGTTTTTAGCAAAGTATTAGTAAAGTTTTTCTTCGTTTCGGAGAAAGTATAGGACAAACGGCTGAAGCAATTATTATTGAAACAATGATTATTGTTTCAATAGTGATGGTGAAACAATTATTATTGTTTTTTGAAAACAATAATTTGAACTTCGAGAAAGTGCGAGCACAATGTTTCGACTGTGTAGCTGACATTAATTGCATTTACAATGGTTTGCAAGCAAATAGTTTGGAAAAACAACCGAATGCATTGTATGTGCACTTCACCGCACATAACTTGAATCTGGTGATAAATAACTCGGTAAAAATTTCGATAAATTAACAACATTTTTACAACATTGTGGTTTTGCATATATCATAAAACAATGGGCAATACTAACGCAAATGTTTGAATCGAAGAAGCATACCTTAAAACAATTGTGTCCTAGTCGTCTCGTTATTATTCTCTTTATAATTTGAGGTTTTACTATCAGGACATTTTACAAGTTTTCGAGGTAATTTTGCCTTGCACCAGGGCCCAGTCCTAGACTTGCTACGTCCCTGTGCTGAGACGTCTAATATTTCTTCTAGTACCTGGATCTACATTCTATAATATTGTTGGACTTTTTCCATTGCATTCAAATAATAAATAAATAAATAAATAAACCTTTATTTGGCATATACAAAAAAAACATACTATACAACTCAATTCCTATTTCAAAACAATATAATAATATTAAATAATTTCCACATAATTTCAAACCCAAAAATAATAAATTTATTATATTCCTGACATGAGAAGGGAAGGTAACATTTGATCTAAATCCTAAAAATCATATTTTACTCCAGCCCCTTCTCTTTCTCCCTCTTTCTTCTCTCCTTTTTTCTTCTTTTATGTACTTCCCTTCTAATCTTTCTCATAATTTCTAATCTCTTTCCGTCCTTTGCCAAACTTTCCCGCCATTCCTTATCATTCTCACTTCACACTATCACTTCACACGCTTTTATCCAATGGTTCCAGTTTTCCTCTTCCATTCCGCATATTCTACACATTTTCTCCTGCTCATTCATCCAATACTTAATACCAGCCTCCTCATTCCCACATCTGAACCTTGCAATCAAACTTCTATCCCCATATATAATCCCGATACTAAATACTTGGCCATTCCTTACTCTTCCCTGATCCACCAATACTTACTGTTATACCTACTATTTATCCTTATACCTTTATTTATCTAGCATTTATATTGATATAATTCCTGCAAAACTATATCATTCAGAGTAGTTCTATCCAAATCCAAAATAATTTCCATACATCAAATTTGAACTCTTCAATCATATCTCTTTCTTCCACAGCCCACACCTCCGCCCCATACAATATTATACTATTCACACGTACTTCCATTATCTTTTTCCTAATACTTACAGACACTCAAAATCTTCTCTCCCATAGCAACCTCATGTTTTCCCGCCTTTTTCGTTATCATTTTAACATACTCATTGCTCGTCGCATTTTATGCCCAAATAAAGCCTAGATACCTATATAACTTGACCTTCTCTATCCCATGCCCCTCCTCTATTAAATTTATTTTTCCTCCATTCTTTCCCTCCCTTCTTCCATAGCATAACTCTAGTTTTATCCACATGAACTTCCAAGTCTTTCCATATACCGTTATACCCTTCTAATCACTTCACGTCCATACTACTCGCCATACATTCTATCCTTATAGAATAGTATAAGTTAAAGACCACACTTTTTTCCTTCCAACCATCAGCCCACCTGCTTGTCCTTTCCTCAACACCTCCTCCAATTATGACATACAAATATTAAACAATCAAGCACTTAGTGGGCATCCCTGCCAAAGTCCCTTTTTTGTCTCAAACCAATTGGAAACCTTCTCATGCACTCTTGCCCTTACAAACGTACCATCATATAATCCTTTTATCATTCTGATGATCCCTATCAAGATACCTACATTCTCCATTCTCTCCCACAATTTGCCTCACACTATCTTGTCGAACGCTGCTTTCAGATCAACAAAAAGGAGATATATATTCTTTTTTCTCGAAATTTCTCTGTTCATAATGTAATTTAGTATTACAATGTTATCCGCTGTACCCTATCCTCTGATGAACCCGCTCTGAATATCTGAGAGAATTCCCTTTTTCATGATTTCCTCTTCTAACCTACTATTAATTACCCTCCCATGCACCCTATACAAATCATCCATAATCGTAATCCCCTCTAGAACTATCAACTTCCATTCTGCTTCCTCTTTTAAACACTGGCACAATTTCTCTTTTTTTTCATTCATCCGATACTCTTTCTTCACCTTTCCATGCTTTATTCATCCTCCTTACTAGCGCCCCCATCATTCCCCCATCATTCAGACATTCCAATTCATCCACTGGCACCCTATTTGTTCTGCTTGCTCCCTCCCTATCTCTATCTTTTCTTCTTCCACAGTTATTTCCTTAACATCCCTAACTTGCATCATCTCTAAACCCCTTCTTTCTTCCATACTACTACCCTCCCAATTTTCTTCAAAACACCCTTTTCTACACTTGATCGCCAATTCTCTCAAACCTGTACCACACTTCATTATTTTTTCCCATACAATTCCCTTAGTTCTCATAGTTCTCATAGGTAGGTAGGTAGGTAGGTAGGTAGTATGTTCATCGAAATTACAAGGTCAATCGATATTTCAAATGTATACAAGTTAAAAAACAATCACATGCTTATATCTAGTAAATATAACTACTTGTTATAAATGGCAAAAAATTTAACTACTTGTTCTAGATGGCAAAAAATATACATAGTCATACTTACAATATGACAAACAAATTATATATGAGAGGCAAATTAAAAACATATGTTGTAAAGTGCGATCTCAGGATATTGAAGCAAAAATGGCAATTTAATTATTGTCGTTATTACTGTTTTCAAGAAACTGACTTAGATGCGTGCAAAGAGTCTATTCAGTGTTGATTAACACAAGGTAACACATACACCACTCGGAAAATTCGGCGTACACATTTTTTATTTTCGTGTGAAATTCGTGGCGTGAATTCGCCTGCATTATGGCAGTCACATCATCTGCAAACAATGAAACCACTAATGATATATTGAGGTAAGTCGTTTACAAATAAAAGAAAACGCAGGGGGTCGATTAATGATCCGTGACCCACACCAGCATGATTGGTGAAAGTTTTAGATTAACTACACACACATCTTTGTGTGTTTAAGACAGGACTCAATCCATGAACATATCGGGCCTCTAATACCCATTGTATACAGTTTGCACAGCAGAATATCATGATTCACTGCGTCAAAAGCACTAACTAAATCGAAACATATAAACGCAGTGTGTTTCCCAAAGTTCTCAGCATCGTAAATCCCTTGCATCTCAATAATAGCAGTTTCCGTTGATCTCCCTGGAATAAAGGTATGCTGTTGTCTATTGATTGACTTATTGTGGATCGCAAAATCTAATATCCTTTTTGCGATTACCCGTTCAAAGATTTTAGAAAAATTACTAAGAATGGTAATTTCTCTATAATTAGATACGCAATGATGATTCTTTGTGAAAATGGGAATAGATTTCCCAATTTTTAAAGAATCAGGAAACATTCCAGTTGAGACTGACATATTCGTGATGTCAGCTAAAATATCAGCAAAAAGATAACGTCTGTATTTAATTAACTTGACTGGAATTCTATCAACCCCAGTTGAATTTTTATTAGGGAGTATACGAATAATGTCAATTATATCTTCCGGTTACAGGATCCACGAACATGCTGACATTACATTGGTTGAAAACTGTGCACTCTTGTAGTATGTTTTTGCCAAAGGAGGTTTTTATTTTATTTTCAATATAAGTGCAGAAATGCTGAGCAAACGCCTTTGAACCTTTTTAGGGTCTTCAGTTACGTTATCTTCGGAAAGGTTTAATGAAATTGGTTTTGGCACACATTTGCGACCCAATTTTTTATTAACCACCTGCCATACAGTTTTCTGCTTGTTATTTGATTCATGAATTGAGCATACATTATCAAATTATCCAATGTTCGTTCTATATGCATTTATTTCCGATATAGTGGCATTTTTTAGTGACAGGAAGAATTTCGTTAGTTCATTTGAATTAGCGGTTAAGCAGAGCTGGTTTAAAACTTTTAAATCACGCAATATGTCGCTTACATTTTTTCTAAAAAAATCCACGAGGATTATTATTTACACGAGGATTTTTTATCATTATCGTTGGACAGCAGACGTTAAAGCAAAAAGAAGTGTGATCAATGAACCATTTATAGTATTCGTGCACATCAAGTTACAGGTCGCATAAGTACTGACAAAAAAGTTACAAAATTAATTCAAGCAGGTATCTGATAAATTACGTATATGTTTAGTCCCAGTCGTCTCAACCTTTTCTTCAAATATATTACATTTTAGTATTTGCCCGTAGTGATCCGAGAGAGGAAAATCGGTGATTTTACTCGTATAGTTAATATCGCACTTTGTAACAATGTAATCGATCTGCGTACTGGAGTTAAACCCAGCACGCGTATCAATACGAGTAGGATAGTTGATAACATTGTGTAAATCAAATGAATTAAACGTATCAAATAACATTTTACAATTACTTGTGGCTTTAAGGCCATCAACATTTATATCGCCTACGAAGAAGAATTGTTCGTAGTTAGTTATAGTGTGGTTAAAAATGTGTATTAAAATATTTAAAAAATTATCAAAATTACTCGTGGGCGAACGATACACACAGACAATGCACACTTTGTCAGATAGAGATACCGCACTGATTTCACAAGTTTATTCAATACTGAGTCTTGTGAGAAAAGTTAATTCATTAAAAAGGAAGTGAACCCAGAATATGATTTGCTATATATCATACCCGCCGAGTATATGTTGATTTCTGCTGAAACTTGACGCCAGGGAGTAATTACTTATAGTAGTAGTAGTAGTAGTAGAGGTTTGAGTGGCGCACATCCACTGTTCCGTAATACATATGTTTTCGATTGTGCACTTAGCTGGTTTGGATAACGCTAATACCATAAAAAACTGATTTCTCTACAATAAGTAGGGTAGTACTCATTTGTTGAAATAATCTTGTAGAAACAGATCATCAAAATCAGATCTAATTTAGGAATTAATTCAACATTAATGCAAAAACACCTTGCATATGTCGACCAACAGACTTTAAACATATATAGAAAATTTTATAAAATAAAATTTATTCGATGTAATAGATACAGATACAGAGTTAGTGTGTATTCAGTTACATACAATGACGTTCTGAAAAATAAGGGTGTCGATAAAGCTTAATACCTTATAGCAGAAATGGCTTTCCACCCACGGTTCATCGATGTTCTTTCTGATTTGTTACTCTCTCATATTTGTTACACATTTTTCGAAGACGACCTGCTTCATTTAACTAATTAATTAAACAATTAATGTAGTCGTGTGATTAAACGGCGATACTCATCCATATGATCAGTTAAAATATAATTCATAATGATATGAAAGTTTGATATTCAGTTGCCACCAACAAACTTTATCAATGTTTTAGAGAATGTTTCAATAACATTGCCTTCTCCTTTGCTTCGTTTGAAGTATATTAATAAATATATTAGCAGTAAATTTCATTACGTGACAAATTCAATGGCTTAAACGTTTTGATTTGAAAACTGTTAAGAATTCTTTAGGTAATATAAATAAAATTTCAGTTTGTGCTATATGAGATTCGTTTATTTATAAAAGCTATACATTGGTAACTGTTTATGTTTATTTATATTTAAAATTAATTACATTTAAAAGTAAGCATGAAAAATAAACAGTATATTTACAGGCTTAAAATACTTTAGATATATTTTATATAAACTTAATATTTTAACTGATTCAATTTAATAAAAAAATAATTTTTTCTTTCTTTTTGTTTTATATCCTACATAACAAAATATATAAATTTTTATTAAACTTTTATTTATCAGGTGATTAAAATTTTATTTATAAATTTTATAATTTACTATTTACTACATAAAAATTAATAAGTTGTACTGGCAATACATTACAAAATATATTATGATTTGCATGTCATTATTTTAGTTAGTTTAATGAAATGTGGTTACGTTTGTCAAATACTTTTCTTTGCGTTTTAGAACTGATTTTATCAACGGGGGTTTTTTTCTCTGTCGATAGTAACGCTTTAGTTATCCACAGGACTTTCTCATAGAATTCGTCAAATGTATTACTTACGAGCACTTACGGAGAATTAACAGTTTGTAATATTTGTATAAGTTAATTTTCAATTACATTATTATGTACTTTTAAGCAAAAAATCAATTATAAAAAATTTACAATATAAAATGTTTATTCCACCAAGAGACTTTAATTTGAGGTAATTTTACAGTTTCTTACATTAATATTTATCTAAGTAATATAAAATCTAAATTCTAGAAGTAACGCATTGAAACTGGGTTTCAAAAGTGATTATTTTAATTTTTTTCCTATGTTATTTGCATATATATTAGTCTATAATTTTTTTAAATTTTTTGCTACTATTTTTGCTAATTTATTGGTACGTATGTATGTAGTTACTATAAGAAACAATTATTATTGATTGATTACCTTTCTACATTTTCAATTATACTTTTTCTTAAATAATACATTATACTGTAATCACACATTTTGCAAGTGGCCTGGTATATATAACAATGTTATCGACAATATTTCTTTTTGTAGTGGTGAGCTGGTAATGACTCTTTACGAGTCACTGCGGGACAAATTCTTCTAAAGTTATAATTATTGTAAACATTTGCAATAAATAAACTAGCAATAAATAACCTTTCATACTGGCACGGCGTCTAATAAAGCCGATCAGTATTATTTATGTAATTAATATTTATTATTACTTTTATTATTATTTTATAATTTACGAAAGTATTTTATTATTTAGACTATAGAAAATTCGAAGGTATCTAATTTATAAACAAGAAATCAACAAAAGTCGTTATGGCTGACGGGCTTAAATAGTTTTAATAGTCTCAGCATATTAATAGGCTTATCAAATAGTCTCAAAACTTTTCGTAAGAGAGCCTAAGTGCTTTACAATAAGTTTAAAGACATATTTTTGATATCACCCGCATGAAATTCTTTATGTAGAAACTAATGCAACTAGGGTGTTTGATCTCTTTGATACTGGGAAAAGTATTACTTACAATACATGTTATACAACAGCCAGACAAATTTTCAAACACTATTTTTATTGATATGATAAGCTAATTTAGATATTTTTATAGAAATATTTAAATAGTCAAAAATGTTTTAAATATCATAGACGTAAGTGCGTTGGTATTATTAGAAACATTTAGAAAGAATTGTTACTTAAAAGTGTAAATTCTAAAAGTAAGCCACCATCACGAATGTTCAAAATCCAAGAATGAACAGAAAAAAAAACCAGCACAGTAAAGAACAGATTTAATTATGAATCAACTGTACGTTATTACCATTTAAGTATTCGTTTTACGACAAGCTGACGATACCTAAATTAGTACACTATACAACCAAACTATATGTGACCGCCCATAGGAAAACGGAACGTGTGTCGCAGAGAGAATATTATTATTTAATTATTGGTAAAAGTACGTCTACAAAGACAAAACGTATTTCACAAAAAAAATTGTACTCAAAAGTCGCAACAAAAAGTTAATACTATGACAAGTAATATACACTCAACCAAAAGGAGCAACATGAACATTCTTGTGTTTCGACATACTGAAATGATTTTTAATATAAGTAATATATTGTAACGCCAAAAAAGATATTAGACGTGTTCATTTCGCGGGATTCAAAGATAGAGATCTTTAATTAGTTTAAATAAATAATTTAAACGAACTCGCGATTTATTAGCCACGCGCAAAATAATTGCAGTACACTGCTTGCGCCTTGTAGACGGCTGCGCAGAAATTGTTACCGTGACGAAGAAGGAATTAGTAGCAAACAAAAGAATAAAGTAGTTTTTACGTGAAGCAATGTTGGCTTCTGCTGTTGGACAGCTGCCTTCAAGTTCGCAATGGAACTAAAATATTCTATACAACACAGCCGTATGTATAGGCGTGAGCTTCCACAGAATCTTCCTCTCTGTTGTACGGTCTCTATGGAGCCACTCACATGATTACTTGTTAAGTTCTACGGTCCATCATACAAATTAGTGAACCATGTTTCCATACAAGCGACAAGCAAAAATAATAAGCATTAAAATTCACAATTAATGCTTATTAAATTCATGAGCCGAACTTACTTTACTAAGGCTGTATCTTTGGCTTTAATTAAGTAATTAATTAATTAACTTATTGGTTGATTATAAGCTGTATTAGTGTATGTCTATTTGTAAACTCCCAAAGATTATTTATTAATTCTGAATTAGTGCTAACTTAACATTTGCTCCCTGATTCCGGTTGTATTGGGTGTGTTTTGCTTGGAAGTAGAAGTTAATTATACTGTTGAAACTAACTCAATTCCTTGTCATAATTTTAAACGTACAATATGTTTCATGTATTTCATGCATATATATATATATATATTTCAAATCAAAATTATTTGTCAATGATCGTTAGGTTCATTGCAATTTTTCTTACAACAAATAATTTTTAAATACTTTGGTAGTCGCGTATTTCCAATATCTATTTTGTTAAGCGAGAACGAAATGTAGCGTCAACATTAAATTTTTTAATGTATTTATTCTATTTGTTTCTCTTTCATATCATATTTAGACGTTATTCGCTGAGCTTCTGAGCCCCTGCGCCAGGGTTATAGACAAAATAATTTGTCACTTATCCATTTAATATATTAAATAACTTTCCAATGTTTTTAAGGTAGATAGGTGTCACTTAAACCACAATGTATATTTATTTATTTTGAGAAAATCCAAAGAACCTAAATGGTAAAATTTTCATTGCTCACCCACTATACCCAGTGAGCATTATTTTGACTCAATTAAACTGTGTAAACCCTACGTGTGAAACACCGTGATACAATACATTAAGGGAGAAATTTAGGAATTGTGCCATTATTTTGGATACTTTTAGGAACAAAATGGCAACAGAATGCTGACTTATGTCGCATTATGTGCCTTCCCCAATGCCTACTTTATTACCATTTCAAATTCCCAAGGAGCCGAACTGGACACAATTAAGGATTTATTTATTCGATTTTATATACACATATTATCTTGTAGTTTCTCGCCAGGAATGTGTTGTTGAAAAGAACTAATATAAACAATGTTATGTATGTGGATGCTACTATATAAATACCATACTGTACAGATACGTTACTAGAGACTTATTGTTTTTCAACCCCCCAAATCAATTTTTTTCTGCGACAAAAGTTATTTAGTGTAGGTTTTCGATATAGGAGCTAATTCTGCAATTAAATTAACTTGAAATATAAAGCATTATGAAAATATAATATATTTTCTCAAAAAAAATATTTCGTATTTTTTTTTTGCAACAAACGACAATTTAAAGACTCAGATTACCGTCTATTTTAGTCAAACTAAAGGAATTTTATTCCACGTTTCCAAAATTAATGTTTTATTTAAATAGAATTGAAACGAAAGCAAACAATATGATTGTAATAACCATGCAATATAATAGTGCAAAGAGACACCAAATGGGACTTGGGTAACCCACTTCCTTCTTTGTGTCACTCAATTCCTGCAATGTGTCAGTGCTAACACAATTAGGGAATTTTGTAAGACCGTATAGTATTAACGTCTTAAGTGTCAATCCCTTAAACATGATCGGCATTCTTCGGTAAACGCGTTAAATCACATATAAGAGCGCCATGTAAAATTCTCGTGGATACGTGTGAGTGGATACGCAAACGATGGCTTTTTCATTGGTTTCCAATGAAAAAAAAAACGATTGATGTTTGTGATGGCCCAAGAAAATTGGGTTAGTGGATCAACTTTATTTTCGCCGAATCATTTACTGTGCTGGGAGCCAGAGAAATTTGGAAAACGTTTATTGGTGGAGGACGCCATGTTTATGTACTCCGTTGGAGTAACTTTAACTGTGTGTATTTGGCAAAATTGTAGTTTAAGTTTTGCATCACGTTTGAAAAAGCATTCTTCCCACAACGCGTTACACAGCCCGCGTCACAATTATGTTTAATTGTTACGAATGCATATAAAAAGATACAGAATTCTGTTAACATAAGTCCCACTTTGTGCTACTTAGTCGTTACTCTTATGTAATATTTCCTAATATGTGGTCACATTTCCTGAACTTTGAAAACAAACACACAATTCCTTATTCATTCCAAACTGCACACAAGCTATGACCTCACTTAAAGATTTGTGCGTTTTTTGACACAAATCTAAGGAACGGCGACATAAAGACATCAGGGCACAAGAAACATTACCCTTGATGGAATTAAATGCTCACTGGGTAATCTATTTATGTGTCACCCGGATGCTTCAAGTAGCAGATAATTAAGTGATTTTGCATTATTTTATAGGCATAATATTCGTTTTCATTAAAATGTTGTTTTTTTTCCTTTCTTTGTTTGTTTTAAGATAATTTGTAGATTGTCTTTCAAATAAGAAAACCTATGACATTTTTTTTTCTTGAATCTTCAAATCTATCATCACATTAAATTGATACATCTACTATATTAAAACAAAAATAAGAAACTATAATAGAAAACATACGTCACAATACATCTTATATAATTAATGAAATAAAGTCAAAAACGAATATTAATTCACTTCTACAGATTCAATTGAGACAATTCTATTAAACAATAATAAAGGCAGTATTTTTAGGGAAATTAATATTTGTCAATTTCGTTACTTGACATAGCTGAATTAATATGACCGCCTTCTTTCTGACTATAATTTGTTAACATACTAATATTTTTTGCCGCATCATTTTCGGCTTCTTTGACTGGTGTAATTGTAACTGAATTCTTCTGCTTAAAGTTCATCCAAATTGCTAAACCGATCCCGGCTAACGACGATATAAGAACAATATATTTCGTAAACTTCATTATTTTCATTATTGTAAAGAATTTTTTAATCGGCCCGGTCCATGTTTTATTCAAGTCAACGCCTTCTTCCACCCACATTAGTGGAATGACCGTGTCGGGCATGTTCTTCATTAAAGGAACTTTTTGAAATGGATGTACTGGCATACTGAACTGAAGACGCTTTTTGGCTGAGACAGGGGCACCGGTCATCTGAAAATGAAATTATAAAAAAAAAATAATAAAACGTCTAATAACTGCAATATGAAGTTTATAAACTAGCGAATATGAAAATTAATTTTATTAGGATATTTTAGCATCCGATAATTATTAAAATAACGTTTCCTAAATACAATTTGATCTAAACAATTGTTTATAAAATATGACTTTGAAGTCAGTGGGGTCTCTAATCTTTCAAAACAAAGAATTGTCAATATATGCGTATATTTTTTTATTCATTTGGGGTTTCTAAATATTGATTTTAAAGTATATCTAATAATTAGCCAATCTCAGGTTTTTATCTTTCACAGTTAATCCACACGGTGATCTCAAACAGATTGAATTGTCAGTTTTCTATAGAAAAATCGATACACATTATAAAGTACAATAACAAACGCAATATCAAAAAGTAATATTGTCCCCTAATTGCAATATTTAATATTGATCAAAACACCAAAATGTAATATAAACCGCGTATATTTTATAAGTACTTATGGTGGACCAGCATATTCCTCCAGTACAAATCACTGCATAGAGTTACGAAATATGATCACATAATACGCGGAATTTTTAAGTTTTGGGGGTTGTAAAAGTCCAACTGTTAAATATTTAATATTGTTTTCTTGGTAGATATTTTCCCAAAGAAAATTTACAACTTAGCCATATTAGTTATTTAGTTTATTACTAACTGTCAAAAAGGTTACTTGTGTTTTGGTGCCAACGCGATTTTTTACTTGAGAAAAAATTGAAAAACGAATTTGCAGGAAGTTTTATGTTAAGAATTAAATAAAGTGCATCAGAGTGCTGGACATCTTAAATGTTGCTTTTGTTAATTCTTTTATGAATAACACTAGCGTTTATGAGCGGCACAAATATTTCCAGGAGGTCTGCAAAGATGTTGAATATGACGAGTATCCTGAGTGACGAACCACATAAACGCCACTTTCAGGTCTGCAAATAGGAGGTACAACTTCCTTCTTTTCGCAATCTCCCTATTTATAACATAGTTTATTGTCACAATACCATCTCCCGCCCCCCTAGATAATCGAAGAATAAATCCATTCTGAGTGTGCGAAAGAATTCCCTTCGTCCTTACTTCTTCTTGCAACCTCATATTTATCACTCTCGCGCACTGTCTATACAGCTCATACATAATTGTTACTCCCACATAACTCTCTGCATCCATTCTGTTTCCTCCCTTATACACTAGCACAATTTCTCCTTTCTTCCATTCATTCTGCCCTCGTTCCTCCGCTTTCCATACTTTATTCATACCTTTTATCAATGCACTTTTCATGGCCTTTTCATTCATAATGCAATACAAATATTGCGGTATGGTATCAATATGTATCAATATGCACTAAATAAAATGAGGAAACTCAATAGTTAATAGGGCAATAGTCAATTTACATGACACGTAAAGACATCGGTGTAGACGAAAGCGTGCTTACTTGAATTTCCATTAAATTGTTTGCGGTCCTTAGAGAGCTTATTAGACAATCCCTAAACACCTCAATAGTGCCTATTACGCGCATAGAAATAATACGTTTTTAACTCATTTTTAAAACTAATTATGACTTTAATGGAGGCCTGTAGCCGAAATCATATTTATTTTCCGCCCCAATATTTGTATTGTAGTAGCAGATTATTCTGAAATATTTGGATTTATTCTATATGGACCGCACACAAAATTTGTCCAACAGCAATAGATCCTTAAAAAGATATTACTTACGTCGGCATGAGCAATTTTAGAGATATACATAACTACACTTAATAATTCTTTCAAAGGTAGGTTCAAGGCTAGCTTAAGTATTTAAAAGAAATCTAAGGTTCTAAATAAATTCGTGAAATTTACAAAATGTTTACAATGAGGCCCAATTGGCATTTGCAAGATATTGTGCTGCGGTAGTTAAATATCTAATTTACCAATGTACATTCAAAAATAACCCATTTATTTACTTTTACTAATATTAAGTAATTACATTAATATATTATATACTAAAACCGTAAAAGGTTTTCTTAAGTAAATAAATTTGAAATAGTAACACTGTGCAATATTTGGGTCATTCCATGTGAAAAGAACCAAAAAATTTCAAAATTCAAGCTGCCCATTTCTGATTTCTACGAGATTATTTTTCTTAAAGATATAAATGAGAATATATTTTTTGTATCTTATTGGGTTTTGGTGTAATGCATTTTTAAATTTTGGAAAAATAGTCATTTTTTGGCATGTATTAACTTTTTAATTCTTGAATTACTCAAGTTCTGTTAGGCCTAGAGAGTTGTCTGATATACTATTCTAAAGGGAATTTCATAAGGTTTAATATGATATGCTATACATGAACATGTTTGGTGAAAAAATATTTCTTTGAATTTACAAAAAAAAAATTTTTTTAAGGTGGTATTTTGAAAAAAAAATTGAAAAATATATGTTTTTTGCAGTGTAATAAGCTTTAAACCCTAAAATTTACAGAGTGGGATCTCCACGGGATCAGGATATATCACAAAGATAAGTTTATTAAAAAAAATTTTCTTCTAAGTTAGCGCATTTAAATATTTTTAAAAAAATTTATGCTCTGTGCTTTCATTCTTATTATTTTTAGATAAGTATTTACTAGTTTTGCATAAAAATTAAAATTTTTAGTAAATAATTATCTAAAAATACTAATATTGAAAGTTAATAATATTGCATAGAACATATATTTTTTGAAAAATATTTAAATGCCCTAATTTAAAAAAAAATCAATTTTTTCATTTTTTTTTTAATAAATTTATTTTGTGATATCTCCTGATACCATGGATATCCCACTTTATAAATTTTAGGCTTTAAAGTTTATAACACTACAAGAAACATATTTTTTTCAAAATTCCATCTCAAAAAAATTCGAAAAAAAAATTCACCAAACATGTTCATGTGTAGCATGTCATATTAAACCTTATGAAATTCCCTTTAAAATAAGATATGAAAGATCTCTCTAGGTCTAATAAAACTTGAGTAATTCAAGAATTAAAAAGTTAATACATGCCAAAAAATGACTATTTTTCCTCACTTTAAAAATAAATTACACCAAAATGCAAAAAGATAAAAATATATTCTCAGTTATATCATTGGAGAGAATAATCCATGAAACTTTCATAAAAATTGAAAATGGTCAAGTTGAGTGAGTGGTTGATTTGGCATGGAATGGACCCATTTGTATATTATCTTTATGTTCAAATGGTTTTAGAATATGGTTTATGTAATTACGCTCTTGCATGTAATAATTACTTATAGTTCAATAATGATAAATAATTTTACAATTGTGTTGTAGTTTCAATAAAGGTAACATTTGTCTTGCAAAGAAGTTAAATCCAATGGAGTAATGTAAATATATGTAAGTATAGTACATGTTCTGGTAACAAGTGTCCCTAACAAAACCAAGAAACGTATTTAGTTCAGCATGTCAGAATATAAAATTTCTGTTGATTTTGTGAAGAAATGTTTGGAATAAACACAAAAAATTATAAAACGTGAAATTGGTTTTATGTGTATTTGAAATAGAGCTACTAAAAGAAAAGGGATCTACAAGAACTAAGATAATAATGAAAATGATTGAATTAATATTATGAATACAAAGTTTATTTAAAAACTTTTTAAAACCTAGTAGAAAATTTAAAAGAATTGATACTAGAATGAAAGTATTAGAATTTTATTGTGAAATCTAAAATTAGTGAGTAATATGTAGTATTATTTAATACTATGAATCAACTCGTGTAGTTGTAACGTACATTGTTTTACAGAAAACAATTTCATAATATCATTATGCCGATAATTTACTAAAATCTTCATTTGCATTTGTGTGTTCATTTGCGTGAATCATTTTTGTAAGATGTGTATGATGTGTATGGTTTACTGTGTTTCAGAAATTTTGAAATGTGCAATACAATATCGATTACAAAAGCTATGATTTGTGCCAAATTTGTCACATGTCAGTCCTACATCACATATGAAATAAATTATAAACTTACCCATTCGAAGAGAATTTCTATGTCATGCTCTTTTTCATTAGGATTCAATCCGCGCACTCCGTTAACATATTCAGGATCTGATTTGAAGAAATGAGGAAGAGATGCAATCATTGGCATGCCCACACATGGACCTAGATCAAAAAGACCTTTCTTCCAGCACTTGTTTTGCTCCATTAATTGTTTAGGACAGTAACATTTATCTTCTTCATTATTCGTTTGATCACCTAAATCCGCAGTGTAACGACGAACTTTTATGCCAGCATATTTATCTTCTTTAACGTAATACGCAGCGAAAACCCTGTAATTGTTTATTTATATGTACACTAAAATTAGTAACGCTTAAAAAATCGAAATAAAAGTTATAGTTTTATAAAGCTTGTTTTATATAATTAAAAGTACTTTAGAAAACAATTCCTATTTAAAAAAAAATAAGTCTAGGAGAATACAGAATGTCAATATAACTGTTTACAAAATAAATTACACTGGACAACAAAATTTTGGTTTTTGTTTGTTACAAGAATGATAACAGTTGAACCTGAATTTTTAACGCTGATTTGAATTATGTTAATAGTTTTTTTTTTCTATCGGGCTTAGTTTTTTTTGTAATTACCATGTTTTGAAAAACATTCCTTGGGAGCATGTTTCCATGATAAATATTTTCTGCTGAAAGCGTTCACCATGTTTGTCACTCACAGCTCCAATATTGGCTGGAGAAAAAATCCAGATGAGAAATTAAGAAGCGGATTTTTAGTGACATATTACAGCCAAGTACCTTTATAGCTTTTAAGAAGTTCAGTTATCAGTTCTTTGTAGTTATCTGCCTTATTATTTCCAAGGAAGTTGTTAACAACGTTCTTCAAAGATTACCAAGCAGCAAACTCACCGTAATTCATACTGTCTTGTAACAAAGTTAATTATAAAATAAAAGGAAAATAAAATTAATTCGGAACAGTCTATATAGAATAAGGTTCCGCATATAGAAATGTCTGTCCGTATGTATTATTGTATATATTAAATAGATAAATAATCATGGGATACCCTTTTCCTACCCTATTTTTAAAATAAAGATGTTATAACAACTTGTTAAGATAAGTAAATTAATTGGGGAATTAATTAGTGCAATAAACAGATAAGAAACATTATGAAATATATTTTTCCATTGTATTTAAATTAAAAAATTATTTAGAACGTATTTGTAATAATTTCGTATCGATTTATAAATATAAACAACATGATAATAATTAGTAACCGCTGTGCGCTATGAAATAATTTAAAAAGGGATATTTAGAATGTATATACCGGCCTGTTGTTTGTAAGTAAGAGATAGCTAGAACTGCTCATACGTAGAACCAAACATTGCGACTTATGCATCAAAGAAAACATGACTGATTAGGTATTGTTAATGATGCTACAATTGATTTGTGATTAATTGCAGAAGGTTCCTGAAGACCGAATTATTATTCTAATATATATTTCCACCATTATTGTGACAAACGCTAAGGCTCCCCATTATCAGCGTCGCGAGTGGGAGTTCCATTAGCATATGTATCTATAAGAGATAGTACGTCTCAGTCTTCAAATTCAATATCATTCATTAGTTTTGTTATATCCGGACCGACGAACCTTTCTTAATTTTAGCGTTACTTACATTAGGGAACTGAAATCCACACACCTCACGATCCATTGCTTTAACAAAATGTTTCATTAAACCTAGCTTAATGTGTAGTGGACGAAGGTAAACTTTTTCAGATTTTATTAGTGTGCTGGGCTCACAACGTTCTTCTCTCCTACAGTCAATGTTTCTCTTTTTGGCCACAGTTTCTGAAGATAATGATTCTTCTTATCTCTGCTATCCGACTCGCACAAGAAGCAACAAAATTTAGTATATCCATGTTGCAAACCAAGTAGCGGTGCTATCACTTTCAGGTCTCCATAAACATGCCACAAATGATAAATTAAATGTGGTTCAGTATTTGTACTTTCTAAAAAATTTGGGCCTCTCCTTTCTTCATCATCCGATGAATCTACACAACCTTCAACATATTCGTCCAATTGCCATGATTTCGGTGGTACTGGGATTGGACGCTTTGGACCATGAGGCACTGGTCTTATAGCAGAGGGAATATAGGATATTTAACAGTGTGTATAGTCTTAGCTGTTATCCCTGATATTTTCGTTAAACAAAAATAGCAGTCCGTGTTGTGATGCTTTGGTTCTCTACAAACCATTGCCATTGCAAATGTCATGTGACGAGATCCATTCAACCAACCAGTCAACAGCATTACACATGAATTGCAACAACTGTGGGAGGCCCAGGACTTGTCCTGATCATTCAATTTACATCCAAAATATAGTTCACATGCTTTTTTTTATCAGTAGAGTTATATTTCTCCTCTGAGACATTAATGTTAACTCACCACAAATACAGCAGAAACTGTCTGGCTGGTTAATGTAATTACGTAGCATTTTCATGAAGGATTTCACTGTACTACACTTACAAACACGACAAAAATTTTAAATACTTTTTAGCACAGATAAATTTAGTATGTACCGACACTAACTGTACAGAGAGAAAATAAATTACAAACTGATAGCTACACCATCAACATAGCTACACGAGATCTCACACTTGACTGAAGTAGTGGTGATATTTCTTAGCCAACATGATAGTGTTTGCTTATTGTATCACATTCAATACTGCGTCATTTGTAATTGTTTTCATTATTGTGCGGATATAGTAACTTATCTGTCATGGATATTTATGAACCGAAATAAATTAATATATAGTTTAAATAGCAACATATATTCTGCAAAAAGTACATAAATAATGTCATATGTATTGCGCTTGCATAGTTCGTGCCCATGTACTTTCTAGAGAAGTATGAAGGTCAATTGCACAATAAAACTAAGGCAGATATGAAATTTCTGACTCCATATTCGGGATCAGCTCTCAAAAATACATAACATTCAGCAAATATTAACCATGTAACAAAATCATTGTTGTGCAGTGTAATCACAATAATATAAATACCTGCAAAGATCAGGTGCAAATGAAATTAGTCCTTCTTCCTTCTTTAATAAAGGTGGAAAAATAGTTGTGTCAGTTCCTTGATAAGTATTGCATTCTTCTGTGCTCCAAATGTCAATTTGCGGTTTATCTTCAAGTTCAATCAGTTTTCCTACATCCCGACTCTTCTTAATGCCCCTGTACACTTTGATTTTTTGCAGTTTTGTTGCGTTTTTCTGTTCGAAAATGAAAATGTGTTTAATGTTAATAAGATGCATATTCCTGATATTTATTAAAATTATTCAAATGGGGAAAAAGTAGTTTCCATTTTCTATAAGAGATCACTTACATGGATATGCACGTAGTCTCTTACAGAGAACTGATTTCTGTTTGATATATAAAGATTGCTTTTATGGACACATAAAATTTATTCTTTACTTCTTGATATCATTCAGGTGATCAATCCTAGTTTATGTTTGTACTTATTGCAAAAATTATGCATGCGTTACAATGAGCCATACAAAAATTGTCATGGCAAGCCAAGTTGCTTATCGTTTGAAAACGCCGTAGAAGATTCACCAGGTTAAATTCTGACAATTCGGATTTCTGAACGTTTCTCACATCTGCTAGATCGAGCTTATCATTTAAAAAGTCATAATTAAATATTTACAAGGATCCTATATGTTTTATATACCTATTTAGTACATAATGGTATATACAAAATATTATTGTACTAACAAATATCAGTACGTGATTGCACTTACCATGCCCATCATAGAAAAAGCGTATGAATCTTCACCTAAATCATGAAGATCTTTACCGGCCTGTTCTTTTAATTGTGAGCATAAAGCTTTTCCCGCAAAGTCATTGACGTGACAGTCAATTTCCACTCCATCAAAAAGCAATTTGTTGACTGTGGTTGTGAGAAATGGTGTTTTCGGATTCTTGTGTATACTGTTGACAGCTTTTACAATTAAGTTGAGTGCAGCTGGTTTTTCGCGTTCAACCGCCATAAATAAACCCTAACAGTATACAATTTTAGAATGTTATTAATTAGAATTCTTAGATTAACTATTTCGCAACAAAATTATTATTTTAGATAGAGGTAAGAAACATATAATACAAAGCATTTAAAAATTAAAAAGAGTAAAACAAAATAAATAAAAACCATGGAAAATCAGATAATTAAAAAACATATTCGAACATAATTAAAAACAATTGTAAATATCATATCCACAAACTAGATATTTACAATTAATATGTTTAATACACTGAACATGCCTGCCAATTTATCTATTTATTTATTGAACAATTGTGAGTCTAACTATTTCAAACTAAATGTCGTTTTATGGATTTAGTTACATTTTTAATTTATGCAAAATTATCCTTCTCTTTCGAACGTGTCTTTCGAAGCACATTTTGTTGGATAAGTAATATAGAGGTCTATCGGTGACAATAACTTCTAGTGCAATTAACTTTACTGCATATCCAATATTTCAGTTCGTTCACTTACATATACTACTGTATAAACAGTTTGTAAGTATATAGTTTCATCTCAGTTTCCTGATTTTTTACAATATGTATACATAAATTATATCCTCTGTCCCAAAATAAGTGTCAGATTTCACTGGCGTGAAGCTATTCAAACGGATTCATCCTCATGAACAAAGTAAACTATGTATGTAACACACTACTTTCTATCCACACGCGTATGTCTCAAAATCTATATAGGAATGTGGACAATATATACATACTGTTCGATAGAGCACTAAGAAACACATATTTCAGCAAAGTTTCAGGAAATTTAATTTGCGTATTTACCTTCAAATATTACTAAAGGTTGCGTACACCTTTTACGCGATTTTGCATGTTTTTTTCTATACGCACCAGCGAATATCTCCAAAGTTGTATAGAAATGCGGAATCAAGATACAAACTGTTCGATAGAACACTTAGAAACACAGATTCCAGCAAAGCTTTAGGAAATTTAATTTACGTTTTCACCATTAAATAAGCAATTTAATTCAAGGCTGCGTATACATTTACGCGAATATCTCAAAAGATATATAGGAATGCGGACACGAGGTACATACGACACGAGGTACGATAGCGCACTTAGAAACACATATTTCAGAAAAGCCACAGCAAATTTAATTTACCTCTTCACCTTTAAATAAGCTATTTAATTATAGGCTTCGTATACATTTTACGGGATTTTGCATGTTCTTTCTATCCACAGACGCGAATATCTGCAAAGCAATATAGGAATGCGGAGACGAGGTGCATACTGTTCGATAGGGCACTTAGAAACACATATTCCAGAAAAGTTTCAGCAAATATAATTTATAGTTTCACCTTCAAATAATCAATTTAATTAAAGGCTGCGTACACCTTTTACGCGATTTTGCATGTTTTTTCTATACACACACGCGAATATCTCCAAAATTGTATGAGAATGCGGACACAAGATACATACTTTTCGATAGGGCACTTAGAATCACATATTACTACAAAGTTTGCGGACATTTAGTTTACCGTTTCACCTTCAAATAAGCAATTTAATTAAAGGCTGCGTTTATATTTTACGCGATTTTGCATATTATTTCTATCCACACACGCGAATATATCCCAAGGTGTATAGGAATGCGGACCCGAGATACATACTGTTCGATAGAGCACTTAGAAGCACATATTGTAGCAAAGTAGCAGGAAATTTAATTTACCTTTTCACCTTCAAATAAGCAATTTAACAACTTAATTAAAGGCACTAAAACTTAAAGTTATCTCGAAATTTAATTGCAGTTTTCTATTCCATCAAGGGAGTTGCATCAAAATTGATATTTGTATGTTGCCAATAAGTTCGAACACTTTAGATCAACTTTTGTATAGTTATTTAAAAATCACACGCTATTTTGCCACATCTAAAAATATCGATATGACCACATAATGAAACTTGAAAAAATTTCTGGAGTTGCATCAGAAAGAAAAAGGCCTCATCTAAAGCAGGAAACATGTCAAAATGTGTACCATTATTTGCTTGAAGCAAGTGTAAATGGCAAACTTACACATGGATCAGTAAAAGATCGTAGATGTAGAAGAGATAAAGGAAATACCCAATCATCGCCGTAAAAATATTCAAAAAGCACAATTTACATAAACATTAAATCTGGATTAATTGAAGCTCACTCCAACGCAGTAAAGCCATTCCTTACTAACTGTGGCATATTGCAGCGTTTAGAATACTTATTTTTAAAGCTTCATTCGGAAAGCATCTCTCGTGGTGCTCGTATTTTTAAGGATATGCAAAATAACATTCATGTTGACGAGAAATGGTTTTATTTAAAGAAGAAACGAACATGTACTACCTCGTCCACGATGAGATGGAGCCTAATCAAGCATGCAAAAGTGAGAGGTTCATCACTAAGGTAATGTTTTTGGCCGCTGTTGGTGGTACATGGTGGGACGATTCCTGAATCAATGTTTTGATGGGACATTAGAGATTTGGCCATTTGTAAAACGAGAACGAGCTAAATGTGGAGTAAAAACCGTCCAGCTGGGACGCTAGAAACAAAAGTCACTGAATCTATGAAAAAAGCGAATACAGAAACATGATAGTGGATAAACTTCTCCCTGCAATTGAAGCTAAATGGCCTCGGTTTACTCGAATAACTCCAATAAACATAATATGTCTACCCCCTAACAGTCCAGACACCAATGTGTTAGATCTCGATTTTTTTTAATGCCATTCAGGCGTTATAGTACCAAACTGCTGCTACAAATGTTGATGAACTTATTGACTCCGTCACTGACGCTTTCAATGAACTGAGTCGTGATACACTGAACAAGGTCTTCATATCACATCAACAGTGCAGGATAGAAATGATGAAAGTAAATGGTGGCAAGAATTATAAGTTGCCCATTTAGACAAGGACAAATTCATACAACTAGGACTGTTACCACTTTACCTTCACTGTGATATGGAGCTCGTCGAAGCGACTCAGGCAAAGATTAGAAATTAGGCAATTAGTGCTACTACTGATGGATGGTCGTTGACAGTGTTGTTTATTGTTGATATTATGTAAGATGTCTCGTTAAGTAGAAAATATATTTTGATTTATACATTGTACGGCTATAAATTTATACTTAATATAATGTTTTTAATATAACGTTTTTATTAATACAACATAATGTGCTATAATATAATGTATAATACAAAGTAATAATTTTAACGTAATTTTCTTATTAAATATAATATAATGATTTTATTTTAAAACGGACACTTATTTTGGACATAAATTTTCAGCAAATCGGACTCTTATTATGGACGGAGCATCAATTATACTTTGTGTACCTATATTATTATTCCTTATCATACCTATTAACTTATTACACAATTATACTACATTATATAGTATACCAAGAAATGTATACCATTAAATTTCTGGCCACTTTATCAATTTTATAATTGATAAGTGTAGGTTGTGCAAGTGGCTTTATACAGACTTGTAATCTGATATTTACAAGCACTTCAAAAAATTCAGAAGACTCAATGAACCACGAAATTTTTGAAAAATGGTTTAAAAACAGTCTGGTTCGTCTATCATTGTTATGGATAACTGCTTTTAACAAAGAAAAAAATTGATGTACGACTTAAAAACCAAATTTGCTCCAAATTGCTTTTCAGCATAAAACAAACAAAATTGCGCGTGAACAAAAAATAGCGCACTGTTATGGGCACACTGTTTTAAGATCGCCACCATATCAATATAATCCAATTGAAATGATATAGGGAATCTGTAAAACAAAATTTGGAATTTCTCTCAACTTCTGGAAATCATGAAAAGTTACATCTCATAAGTTGATAAGCTTTGAATGTGTTATAATACAAAAATGAGTTTCTGTAGCCATGTATTGACTACTTATGGCAGATATTCCCTTCTAAGATTAGTCCTCAAGACCAGATAGAAAATATTTATCCTCAAGATCAGATGTTGCTATACTGATGATATGGAGTACATCTAAGTATTTCTAAGTTCCAGACCCATCTCTAGGTATCAACTTTACGTTAATTAATTATGGACCGCAATAGAAATGAATACGTATTCTTACTTCGTCCATACTCGGAGATGATACGACAAGCAAGACCCGAAGCATCGGATATAAAAGCGCATTATCGCTAGACGCAATAGTTCTCGATTCAGTCTTAAGCAGTAGTCATTAGTATAATGTTGTAATAGAGTTTAGATTATTGTATTCATACGAGAGCCATCGGCAGGTTACTGTCCGTAATATTAATTAAGTAAATGTTTTAAGTGTTATATACAGTAATAAATCATGCTAGTTGATCTTGCTGAATGCATTTATTAAGTTTTTAAAGTAATTAAGAAATAATTAAAGAAATTACGCGATTAGCTACACATTGTGCAATCGTTGCAATGTAATAAATGTGTTAGTCATCGAAACGTAATGTAATTGAAATAATTAATTATTCATTAAATAAATTGCTTTACCTTGTGCAATTGTTTAAAAAGTAATAAGTTCCTTTGCAATGAACTTACAAGTATTGTAGTTAAGAAATAATAAAATTAATCAAAATTTTTAACTTACAAAATAATTATTTTGTTTTAAACATGGTCCTCTGGCGTGAGACCTTAATTTGTATTATTTATAAATCTCTTTTTATTGGATCTTGGACTAAGTTCTACAAATTTAAACTTTACGAACTTTTATAAGTACTTGAACAGATATGCGTTTACTAAATTGTCAAAAAATATATCAAATGTATCAAAAAATACTAAAGCTGAGTTAATAAATGCATTTATACTTACAGCAATAAGCGGATGAGGTATTGTCACAACTTCTTCGCCAGTCAGCATTGGACTGTTTGCAGCCTCAGTTAATTCTTCGTTCCATATAAACGTATTTTTTACAAAATATGTAAGCGTATCTTCTTCTTCATCATCAGTAACGTCAATTTTTTCTTTCCATTCACTTTTCAAAAACAAAGCAAGTTGCAATTAATAAAAATACTACTATTAATTAATGTACAGTCGAACCTCTTATCTACGGACCCCACATTAATGGAAAATTTATTATTATATCATGCGCTTAAAGTATTTCATTATTCACACGACTATTGAATAATTACTATTTATGAAATAAGTAACTACGTAAGTAATTAAGTAAGTAGCTATGTAAGTAACTACGTAAGTAACTACGTAAGTAACTACGTAAGTAACAACGTAAGTAACTTTGTAAGTGATAAAAAGATTCTCAATCAGCGAGGGACAAATTTTCTGTTTTATTGGGGGCAAATGCATCGAGAACCCACTGCCTCAAATCTGCAATTGTAGGGAAGTTAGCTAAGCCACGTTGTCTCAAGAACTGCATAAACGAGTTACCAGTCGTGTATTACAACACAAAAACTCTTGGTTTAATATTGCGATTTTCCATAATTGGTTTTTAAACATTTCATTCCTGAAATGCGAAAGTTTCAAGAGTACGTGGTGCATATTTCCTCTGAAGATGTTAAGGCTATGCTCGTCCTTGACAATGCACCAGCACATCCAATCGCTGAAAAACTCTTAAGCGTAGACAGTAAAATCCGGGCAAGTTTCTTTGCACCTAACACAACCTCATTAATCCAACCAATGATCAAGGAATGATTATGTCTTTTAAACAGCATTATCAGAGTATATACCTGTATTTAGATGACGTCTTAGTCGTCATAGAGGAAGAAGAAAATATGAAAGAAGACGCAAGAAGGCAACGAATATTAAGCAATATTAAAAATTATAATCTGAAATCGCCTATTTCGCCATCTACTATTTCGCCTCAGCTTGGAAAGATGTCAAAGGGACAACTCTATCCAAATATTGGGAAAAATAAATGATGAGCAAAGGTCCAAAACTGGACATCAAAGCTTCCGAACCAAAGGATTTTCACAAACTTTTATCAGGTGCTGGACAAATAGATGCTTATCATAATGACATCGAAAATTGGCTTGAAGAGAACGATGCCGATCCCGTTATAAATTCTTTTCCACGGAGTAAATAGCTGAATCAGTTATGGCTTGTGAAGATTTAGTTGATACTTCCAGTGACTCGGAGATAGTAAAACCAAAAATGTCTCATTAGGAGATTCCATTGAGACTTTCTTACAGTTTGTTAATGCTACAAATAATTCTTTCGATCAAGTTTATTATCACTACCTCCGTCCATAAGAATATTAATAACTCTTGAACAGTATACTTATGGAAAGCAAATTAAAGTTGAATTCTTAAACCTAACGACCATAAACATCAACAAAAGTAAATCATTCCCGAAGTATATTGAAGAAGACCAGCGTAACGCTTTTTTCAAAACTGGATCCTGTAGCAACCATTTCTCTGGTAAGTGGAACACGAACTAATACTGTTTGATGTATAACCGATGTATATCCCAAAAACATGCAATATATCGAATGGTTAGATTACACAGGCCTGCAGTTTTACGTTGTATCATGTTTATCAAGTTTCGATAATGGATTCCTATGTATGTTTATGCGCTGAATCCAAAAATGAACTTAGTTTCTTTCCATCACCTCAGAATTTTTTGCAAATTGCAATTTGGCAAAATGTGTTATATATCGAAAACAAAATCACAAATATAAGACGTACTAACAGATTTAAATACATAGGAAATGCTGCCATCTATCGGTTTATGATGAAAACGAACCGCTGACATCAGAAACCGGCAGATGGCAGCACTTTCATCATTAAACCTGTTATATATCGCAGCTAGTTGTCAATGTTGACGCAACCATTGGTACATATCCTCCGCAATCAAAATTGTTTGTGTCAGCGAATATACGCTGAAAAGCAAACAGAGAGTGCTCTACATGGCGTCAAGAGGCTTTAAAAAGTGCTACAAGTTCCTTTTGATTACATTTGTGGTGAGTTAATTATGTCAAGACAAAAAACACATATAGCGGCAAGTGTGGCAAGTGTATCTCGAGTACTTCGGTGTAAAAGTAGGAGATCAAAACAAAACTTGGGAACCCCACTATATTTGCTATACGTGTTTGAAGTACTGAGACCGTGGTGAAAGGGTAAACAACATTGTTTCAGATTTGGCGCTCCGATAGTCTGGCGGGAGCCACAAAATCGTAGTGATGATTCTTACATTTGTTCAACCGGTGTTCACGCTTTAAGAATAAAAAAACATCGTCTATTCAAAACTGCCACCGGCTTTACGTCCTGTCCCTTATGGTCCATATGTAGTAGTGCCTATGGAACCAGAACATTTACCTGAAGTAGATGGTCCATAAATTAAATCAAGTGCAGAAACCGAACATAACGGAACGGAGTACGAACCTGGCAAACTGCTTCAAAACCATTTACACAAACTGAACTGAACGATTTGATTTGCGACTTTATATGACCAAGGAGGCTTCAGAATTGCTTGATTCACGGCTTAAAGATAAGAATTTGGTCGCAGATGGAGTTTCGTTTTCCTGATTCAGGTACAGAGAAAGAGATTTTATCCATACTTTTCGGAAGAAGAAGGATTATTATTCTGTAATGATGTGTGTGGACTGTTTAGGACAATATACATTCCGGACGAAAGCACTGATTGGAGGCTATATAACGATTCGTCGATACGAAACCTTAAAGTTGACTTGCTTCACAACGGAAACAGGTATGCATCAATACATATAGGGCATTGACCCAGAAAATTAAGTACGACGATCATAAGTGGATCATGTGTGGTGATCTCGAAGTAATATCGATAATCCTTAAACAGCAAGACGAGTACACAAAGTTTCCTTGTATTTGATGTGAGTGGGATAGCAGAGACAGGAAAAATCATTGGAAACAGAAAGATTGGCACAACGAGCGCCTTTGGAACCTACAGTAAAAACATTGCCAAAAAACCTGTCACCGAGTCGAAGAAAGTTCTCCTTCCATCTTTACATATTAAATTAGGCTTGATGAAGCAACATCGTGAAAGCCTTACGAAAAGATGGTAAAGGTTTTTAGTACATTTGTTACAAATTTCCAGCCTTGTCAACCGCAAAACTCAAAGAGGGTGTGTTTACTGGGCCGGAGATTAGAAAACTATGCAAATCTGGAAATTTTGAAAAGGAAATGGAAGTTGCTGGAAAGAAAGCCTAGATCGCCTTTAAAGTCATAGTACCCAAGTTTCTCGGCAACAAGAAGGATTCAAATTTCAAGTCTATCGATGAGACTATGCTGCAGGAGTAAAATTAGGGTGTTCCATGAGTTTGAAGGTTCATTTCCTACAATCACATTTGGACTACTTTCCTGGGAAGCTCGGTACTGTTTGTTAAGAGATGGGTGTGAGATTCCCACAGGACATGAAAGAAATGGAAAAGCTTTACCAAGGAAGATGGAATACTACAATGATGGTGGAGTATTTCTGGATGCTGCGCCGAGATGATCCCAGAAGAGCACATGCACGGAAAAGCGCCTGAAACAGAGCATGGCTGGTCCAGAGAGACGTCGATATAACGACTAAAGTCATGAGTTTTTTATTTTCTATATTCTATTATATTATGTCTATAAGACGCAAAATAATACGTTTTATACGAAACAAACCTATTTCACTCTGTCATTAAGTCTCATATAGTCGTGATATTTTTCGACATATACTACATTTGGCAAATTGCGTTTTGCAAAAAATTCTGTCGTGATGGAAAGAAACTAAGGTCATTTTCGGGTTTAGTGCACCAAGATGCACTGGAATCAATCATCAAAAGTTAACAAAACAGAACCATTGCATGCTAGTGTTATGATCCTTCTTACTAACTTCATCTAAGTCTACATGTATTCTTTACTTTCCTTAAAGTAAAGAATAAGTTGCTTTGTGAAAGGTTTCTTTCTCCCGAATAATCAATTGATGTCATAAAAAAGCGATTTGTCAAGCCGACTATGACGCCTAATTATATTTATTAATGTCGTTCATATTGATTGCTTATGTATTACCATCAAGATAGATTGAGTTTATCTGAGTTAAGAATACTCAGATAAATATATAGTTTATGAGGTTGATTAGTTAAGAATGTATCAAATATGACCTATTTATGGGAATAAATTTATTTGTTGCATTTGTATTGTATTGTATTGTATTAATTGTATTACAAAAGAACTTATCAATGAAATGTTATTCGTTCAGTAGTTTTAATTAAGCAGGTTTTTGCATGAAATTAAACAAACTTATTTTAATTATATTTTAAAACAGTGCAGTGCATCTAAAGTTTACGTTAATGGCTCATGCAAAAAACATGTTTAATGAAATTTTGACTTACTCATATATATAGGGTCCCATTTCATTCACAATTGGTGTAGCACCTTTTTCAGTAACTTCTTCTGGATTTGTCACGTTAAAGAGATAAATCTTAAATACTAGTGGGAAGGGAGTTTTTATGTACATTTCTCGAAGATCGTTTCCATTCTTTAACGTAACTGCCTATAAAGAATAACAACACAATCAGTATACCAATTATTGATAGACTTCTCATAATAATTCTGATTCTTGGCAAATTTGCTAAGACTGACGCAATGAGGCAGGTGTCAGATCTCTTCAAAATAAAAAAATGCTTTAGACGTAGCTTAAAAAACTTGTGGACATAACCGTCACTTCCATAGACTGGAAGTCAAAAGTCTTCTATATATTGCATAAAATAGACTATAGAATAGAATGTTAGTTTTAACCATGTTACCTTATATTCTTGTATTAAATTTTTTGGCTAAATAGTTCTTTCGGGTAATAATCGATTTGTGTGTAAACGCAACTGTAACCATGTGGCAATGGCGCACATCACAGGTTTTTGAATTTACAATAAAACCTCACTTTACGAACTCCCGCTTTACGAAACCCCCGCTTTAAGTACACTTAGTTGCGAATATAAAATTTTAATAAAAATATATTTTTTGCTTTGTACATTGTACAACCGGTACAATTCCTGACTTGATTGAAATTTCAACATAAGGAAGCGAATAAAGAATGTATGTCATAGTGACTGTCTCGCAGGAAGACGACTTAAGGACTTATAAGACGATGGGGGCTAATTTAGAAAATTCCAAACGATATATATATACATATATATATATATAACACCTTAATATATGCAAATTCTCATACATATTGCGTTCAAGAGGTTAATTGTAAGAATTAGATTTTCAGAGGCTTATAGCGTACTGATTGAGTGTCGGATTCGTAACCCGATGCAATGATGTTTTGCTCCAATATTTGGAAAAAGAGAAGGTGTTGATAACAACTATAATCCTATGCTAGAAACACGTGTCCACCTTGCCTCAATTTTTGAAACACTAATTCTTACAATATCCTCATCGTTTGCAATTTTCGAAATTAGCTATTAAATCTTTCGTCTTAATGCGAGACAGTAAATACTATATACATTGTTTATTTAATTAAACGTTAAACTAAATGCTGAAGATAAACTACAGGTGTTAAAGGTGTTAAGCTTTGATTGGTAAAGTCTCGTTTCAATTAAGGTCATTGTAGAAACAACTTTGGTCATCCTAAGATGGGCCGACGCTTCTCAGATAAAGAACTCAATAAAAGTGTATACGAGGCGAATTTTGATTAAAGACAGTACCTATTATTAAATAAATGCTTATCTGATTGAATTTTATTTTATTTAAATTCTGTTAGGAAAAATGAACGAATCGCATTAAATTCGGATATTTTTTTTCTAAATATCTTTACATAAACTTTCGGTGTCGCGTTAAATTCGGGGTCGCATGATGTGTGGGCCAATACGGTACATACTTGTACCTAAATGAATATGACGGACAAGTAAAGAACAATTAGCTAGTTGGAGCTAAATTATAAATATTTAAGACTCAAACAGTTGTAGAAACAAAAACCAATAATTATTAAAAAAAATATGAATATCGAAGTACGCCTCAGTCCACATTTTAATGTATTGAAAGATTAGTGTTCCAAAAACTAATAATTTTATTTAGTAATAATTTGCATTGTACGTGAGCTTCCAAGCCCAGCAAATTCAAGTTGACATGTTTCATGGAACCAATTACCACTTCATTAGAACTATAAATGGCTAATTTAAATAAATCATTTGACAAGAGAAAGAGAAACCTTACTTCATGTGTCTGCATGTTGATTTAAAACTTTAACATTTCATATAAGTATTTGGAAAACGTTTTTATATTTTTCTTAACTTTAAATAACATTTTGTTAACAAACTTTTATAACTTAATGATGAAATATAATATTTTAGCTATATTTTTATTTTGCACCGCTATTTCCGCGTATCACCGCTATTTTTTACGGTTAATACTGATTTATAACCGAAAAAAGTTTATTTAAGGTAATCCATTTGACAATCTATGTATTTTAATAATTCAAATTTTCAAACTTTACTTACTAGAAAAGTGAAATTATTATCGTGCTACAATCAACAAAATATATCCATTTGTGTTACGTACATTTACTCAAATTTTGTCAAATTTATAATGATGCTTTTAATGTTAGATTAATATTTTACAAGAATTATTTAATTATAGACAATTTGTAACCTGTTTTAGGGGCCAACATGACAATATATTTCCCTAACAGTAATTTAATTCGAAGGAAAATTAATCCAGAGGCCATCAAACAAATGCCATCGGACCGATCCTATTTTATCTTTTTAAATGAATATAAATTCATTTTTACTTTATAATGCAAATTTTATTCTGATTTTATATTCAATTTGAAGTTGAAAATTTTTTTAATAATTAAAATAAATGGATGTCTATCAGAAGAACTTTGATAATTCATACCCGACCTGTCTATTGATCAAATCATTATTGTTCTTCCATTTATTGACGAAAATATAAACCTGTTCTAAATGTTTGTTAACAAAATATTACCAAAAACTTATTAAAACGATTAACAAAAATATTAAAACGTTTTCCAAATTCTTACATAAAATGTTAAAGTATTAAAAATTTTAAATGAACATGCAGACACATGAGATAAAGTTTCTCTTGCTCTCGTCAAATTATATATTTAAATTAGCTATTTATAGTTCTGATGAAGTCTGTTAATTGTTCCCACGAAACATCTCAACTTGAATTTGCTGGGCTTGGAGGCTCACGTATAATGCAAATTATTATTAAATGGAGTTTTTAGAACACTAGTCTTTCAATACATTAAAAAAATAATCTTCTTTCAGAATAATTTGGTCCAAAATAATTCTGTTGAATAAGAAAATATCTCAGTAAATTTTGTATACTTATCAATATGTTATGATATTTTGTTATTCAGATATTTTGTCATTCAGTGAAATTTACTGTGAATAAAATTAATTTAGTTTACATTTAGTTAGTAGACTCTTTATGTTGTGACCATTTTACGACACTTTGCTTTAAGGTCCGGAAAGCGAGAGATTGTTATTGACATTGTTGAAACATTATTACATACTAAATCATAAACTGATAGCATTTGTTAAGTTTTAGAAATTTTCAATCTTGCTTAAAAAACTAATGAATAAAATGTCTATATAAAAAATTATAAATTTTATATTTGAAGAACTTAATTTCCCAGTTTATAGTAAATAAATATTTAAAATTAGTTCTCAATGATTTTTATTTAAATAATGTATAATAACAAGTAAGTTTTAGAATCTGTTTAAATAAATGGTCAATGGCCATTATGAAGGGTTACTGAAATTTAGGTTAATTCAGAAATTATATCAGTTTAGCATAAAAATAGAACTTTACCCACAAGGCAAAAATACATATTGATGGAAGTAGAAAACGAGCGATAGTCTGTTATTTGTTGTTTACTGATCATTAAGTAAACTTATTTTGTTATATTTTGTAATATTGACAATCTATTTTCTACTTTTCTAAAAGTACATGAGTATCAAAAAATACCTTTAAAGTATCGATCTCAATGAAAACAATACCCAGTACGTGTTTTCTCATGGCTGAAAATGGGGAATGCCAAGGTGCCAATGATAACCAAAGTGGTTAACGCAGATTGATATCAAGTGTACGTATGCATTTAATATTTTAATCTATAAAAGAATGTAACCTATCTTAGTGACTCTAAGGCTGTTTTTTGCACTGAATAAGAATAATTCAAAAACACTCATTTCATTTATGAATGACATATTGCCACGTACACAAAACGAATGGGTTAAATTTAATAAGATTTGGTTGAAGCCGGTTACCTTTAGTTCCATATATAATATTTTAAATGCATTCAAATAATATAATATTTAAAATAGTTCGTAGAAGTTCTACAAATTCTAGACATATGTGTTCAGCAAAGTTTCACTTGCGTCCGGTTCGTCATCGAATGATTTTACGCAGTTGAATTAGGAGGCTCCAGCTAGCGAAGATTTTGGATGTCTATAAAAGATCAATTCGGGCTTTGGTTAAGGGCATTAAAAATGAGTTAGGTACTACGCGATTCAAGTCGATTTATTAAAAACTGCAAACATAAAATACAACTTAGAGTTAGTGATCATGGCTGTAATTAAACGTAAGAATTTTATATTTAATTATTTAATTGTTTAATTACTTAATTTAATGTTTAAAGTAATCATTATATCTCTAATTATTTTTTAAATACGAACTATCTATATTACTTTGGCAAACATGTCCACACTCATAATATATTTTGTTATAATAAATTTAACCCTCATTGAGTACTAGATCCTTTGAGCAATTACCCTCGGCGCTACTCCATGAAAACGGGACGCGACAATATGATGTGAAACACAAAAATAAAATCCTTACATTCAATTTCTAAAGTACTAGTAATAATATAAAACAAATTTTAGCCTCCATATCTCTGCAGACTATTAAGCGCTTAAGTGTGTTAGAGATAGTTGTGTAAAAATTTGCAAAGCAAAGTGTAATGTTGGTAGTTTACAGAGAGATGAAAGTAAAGTTTTTATCGTCTCTTTCAGTACTGCGGCCATAACTTTGCTAGCTTGCGAAATGAGTTGTCTAGGCGATAATATCCTCCTCGAAAAGTGAATCATTTTGAATAAGAGTATGATAATGAATCTGCGTCATTTCTCTCTCCACTTTTCCGACGTCTGTTCTTCTGGCAAAATTTGTGTAGAACATTGGTGATCATTTAGACTATGTCTTACCAATTCTCGGCATTAATGCTATGATTGATAAGTGTTTACTCAAATCTGAACTTTCTTTATTGCGCGTTTTATCTTCTTCTTCCTTCTTCTTCCAGTGTCTTGTCCGTTACGTAAGTTGGGTATTAACATGGCTATTCTGACTTTGCTTACGGTTCCTCTGAACAATTCATTCGTTAATCCAAACCATTGGCGTAGGTTGGTGGTACTTATCATGTCTCAGTATATGCCCTAAGCATTTTAAGCTTCCGTTTTTTTTACGGTGAAAACTACTTCTTTGCTGTTTCCCATTCTCTGCATCATTTGCACGTTGGTGATATGGTCAGCCCAGGATATCCAAAGAATGCGGCGATATATCCACCGCGCAAACTATTCTAACTTTTTTAGAAGATCTCCTGTTGTGCTCCATGCTCTACTTCATATATGAAGACAGAGAAGACATGACATTTGACCAGTCTTAATTTTAGTTCTATTGAGATTTTGCTTCTGAGTCACCTTTTCATTTCGAGCTTTTTCAATTCGTGCTCCTATTTCTGTTGACTAATCCCATTTTGAATTGACTGTGGTTTCGAGATATGTGTATGTCTGCAACTGTTCTATGTTTCGGTTGTTTAAACTTATTGTCATCGGAGGTTGCTGGGTTGCTGCTGATGAGCATGCATTGGGTTTTAGCTATATTGTACTCGTTCAGAGTATATGTTGAACAGAAGCGGCAAGAGGATACATCCCTGTCATACACCTTTTCATATATATATATTTATTTATTTTCCCGCTGACTAAGTTACCCACCTTTATCTCAGCGCTTTAGTTCCAATAGAGACTGGTTATTATCCGCAAATCCCTACCATCAATATCCATCTTCCTGAGAAATTCTATGAATTTATTCTGTTTGACATTGTCAAGTGCCTTACAGAAGTCGATAATGCACAGATGAAAATCCTTGTGCATATCTCTGCAGCTTTGAATTACCACTTGCAGACTGAAGATCGCTTCTCTTGTGCCTAGTGCATTCCGGAATCTAAATTGTGACTCTGATATATTTGTTTCGCATTCGCTGTCTATTCTATTGTGGATAGTTTTGGTAGAAACCTTAATAATGTGATTTATCAGAATTATTAATCGATGTAGATCACAATTTCGATGATCACAATAATCGATGACAATTTTGCACTTCGGATCAGACAATCCAGGAAATTGTTATCTGTTTCGCACAGAAGCTCTAGGATCTCGAGCTGTATGTTGCCTGGGTCGGGTGTTATGTTGATTTTTAGCGATGAACTTGTTTTGTCCATTTCAGATCTTAGTATTGCGAGTCCTGTCATAACGTCATCTTGATCACATCGATAAAAAGTCGTTCTACGTAGTTTTTTCAAGGGTCCATAAGCTTTAAGTCATCTGATATAAGGTTCCCGTTTGCGTATATCAGTCTCAGGTGGGGTTGTTAGTTTTCCTTTTGGTTGTTAACTTCTTGATCTTTTTGTGTATCTTGTGGTAGTCATATCTTTTGTCACATTGCTCGATCTCATCACATTTCTCCTCCAGCCAGCGCACTTTTGCTTCTATTATATTTGTTCTTACTTTACTATTTATGTCTTGGTACTTTTCAAAAAGAGTGTTGCTTATCAGTATTTTCTGTTCTTCGTAAAATCGTGATGCCATCCCCTATTTCATTATTATTTCCCAATTTATGTCCACCCGTAACATCTGTGACCTTAGCTCACTCGACCTTGGCATTGAACTCGCCCTCCCACTATTAACGTCACTTTATTTTTCTTAGTCATCCTAGTCAAGGTCACTAATTGGTCGTAAAATTCTTCAACGATGTCATCTTCTTTATCTGCCGTTAGTGCATAGGATTGTATGATATTTAAGTTGAGTGGATTTGCTGTAATTTGCAGAAGTAAGAGTTTGTCTGAAGAGGGATTATATGGCATTTTTAATAGTCGGAGAAACGATTATGCCTACTCCAGTTCTATGTGCTTTGGTGTCATTTCCGGAGTAGTAGATTGTATGGTCTCGTATTGTACATTGTCCAGAGTTAGGCAGTGTGTTTCGCTGACTCCTAGTATATTGATGTTTAGCTAGTCTTATCATCTCTTTGACGACGTGGTGTGCTTTTCTGGTTCCGTACATAGTTCGCACGTTTTATAACTTCCCTAAATATATGTGATTCTAATTCGTTATTAACCGAGTCACACTTCCGAGTCGTTTTGAGAGCTAACTTAAGAGTCATTATGCAATAACGCATTACTTTTGCTATCTATTAGCAAAGTTCTTTGCAACTATCATGCCATTGCTTTGGTAATTTTTAATTATTAGGGTCCTAGATTTCAAATTTTAATTCTATTCGTAGCATCTTACAACACTCATTCTTGATTTAAACCTTTAGGCTTTATTCTCATGTATTGGGAGCTTTTTAGAAGCATCTTGTCTCTCTATTTTGTTTTTCATACTTCTATGTTTTATAATATAATCCGCGTGTGGCCACCGTCCAGCCCGCGACAAGTTTCAATTCAGCCCGCGGATGGTTAAAACAAAACTTATCCGGATTAGACCAATCATTTTGTTTTATTGTTTTATAACAAGTTTTATGACTTCTAAAATTAGTCTCTATTTTTGAATCAAGCTACAGTAGTTCGTGTGAAGCAGGTTAGTCAAGTGAGTACATTGCTTACGATGATATAGAGAGATTGTGTATTCAAACTGTTCTGTGATCGTGATTTGTTCTGTGCGCATAAAGGCTAGATTAAAAAAAACCAAAAGTGGATTTTTATTTCGGTTTGCTGGTGTATTTGTTGTGCCAAGAATCAGTTACTGTGAGCAAAGGATATAATTTGAAAAGTCACTTTACTTTGAAGCATGCGCATCACCAAAATATTATTGAGCAAACATGAGCGAAAACATAAAATAGAACAGTTGAAGAAAAACTTGGATACACAGCTACACATTTTCTACAGCAAGAATTTTCAGCATGGTGGCATTGTTGTAAGCGTTTGGTAAGCGAAAACTAATTCGTGGAAGGTGAATTTGCGCAAGAAAGCCTGTTATATTGCAAGTATAATATGTTCTGAACAGAAGAAAGACTTCGGAAGTTTTTCTTTGTCCGGACGACTAATAGAAATGATAGCTAATGATATTATATCAACTTTCAAAGAGAGGTGTCAAAAAATAAGACATTTTCGATTGCATTGGATGAAAGTATAGATGCTTGAGATATCGCACAACTCATAATATTTATTCGAGGGGTAGACATAGATTTCAATATTACAGAACAATTATTAGCTCTTCAACCATTGAAAGATACAACCATTGGAGAAGACATTAATGATGCAGTACATATAGTCATTAATAACTTCGACCCTAACTGGAGTTTATTATATGGCATATGCACCCTGCAATGGTAGGCGATAAATATGATTTTAAGGACTAATTTATAAAACTGCTACAGATTTATGCAGAAAAAATAATGGTTTCTCATTGCATAATCCACCAACAAAATTTCTGTGGAAAATTCATAAAATTTAAATATTTGGTAGACTTACTTTCAGAATATAAAGATGTTTCATATTGCCGCCTAGCGGAAATATAAGGGTTCAAGTGAATATTAAATTAATACATAAATTCGGGAAATTAGATGGCAACCGTACACAGGTATGCAGAAGTAGAAGATTTGAATTAAATATACATGTAGCGCAATTAGTTGGCAACAGTAATTATTCTTAGAGTTTCTAATTGAATTTATTATAGAGAACTAAATTACTAGTCTCACGCACTAACGGAAATAACCACATTCTTTAGTCGGGCATCCTCCAATGTGAAATATCAACTGGGCCTTTGGCTAGGTGACACTGCTGAATGAGAGCATATAAGAAATGACTGTGGACCTATTAGCTCCCAATTGAAAATTAGAAGTAATGTAGTTCACTTCAAATTAAACTTTATTCTAATTAGATTTAGTGAGATGAAATAGGGCAATGTGTACGATCATTTATTATATATCATATTTCAAT
Source organism: Adranes taylori (assembly GCA_009867245.2). Classification (NCBI taxonomy): domain Eukaryota; kingdom Metazoa; phylum Arthropoda; class Insecta; order Coleoptera; family Staphylinidae; genus Adranes; species Adranes taylori. The sequence goes on from WYDF02110964.1 coordinate 75,623, forward strand.
AAAAAAAAGATTTATAAGTTTAAATCAAGTTTTATTATGTAACTTTAATTTCGTTTAAATTGTTCTTCAATCCATTAAGTGAATGGGTCATTCGTTATTTAAAATTTAAAATCTGTTATTAGAATGATTTTTTAAGAAATTAATTAAAAAGTACCCTTTAATTAATTAATTGTAACTATGTTTTGTCAAATTAACTGTTCACTTTGTTCACTTCAAACTATTATCTTCTTAATTCAAAATATTCACTATTATCTAATTATTTAAATTATCTATTATCTTATCATTTAAAAATAATTAAATCTAATTATTTTTAAATGAATCTTTCATTTTCTTTTCCTTGAGACCACTTAAAATTTTAATGCTTTACTCTTTACTGAGTAAAACCCCTACTCAGTACCCCAATTAAACGGGGTGTGGCAATATTATTATGAAGTAACATGGTTAAGTAGAGGCATTATGTTGAGACGTTTTTATGACACGAGGAAAGATATTGCAGACTTTATGGAAATTAAGGGACAGACAATTGAGAACTTAAAAAATCATCAATGGATATGTGATTTCATGTAGATAACACTTTAACAAATTAAACTTACAATTACCAAAACAAAGACAATTAGTATGTCCTGTATGGACATATGAAAGCTTTTTCAAACAAATTAATATTTTTTTAAAATCAGATAAGAGCTAAAAATTGTTACCATTTTCCGACTTTGGAAAATCATACAAATATTCTTGACAATAATTTTGGAGATGAACTAGCAACACGGAGAGAGCAATTACAACTAGGTTTGCTAATTTTAAAACAAATAATTTCGCATTATTTGCTGATTCGATAAATGCTGCTGTAAATAGTGCACCTCCTAATAGTGCACAGACTTACAGATGGAACTCATTGACCTTCAAGCATATATAGAGCTAACATCATTGTTTAAAACAGTGACTTTGCTGGACTTCTATAAATTACACTTATCAGAAGAAAAATATGAAATGTTGTTAGTACTTATTGTGTGAACAGTTTTTTTCATGAACGAAATATAATAACTCGAACAAGGATAGCGGATGAAAATCTGGAGAATTCTATGCAAATTTCTATAAGTAATATGGAGGCCAATATTGACAATCTTATAACTCAAGTACAAGGCCAAGCTTTACATTAAGTTGATAATATTTTTGTATCATTTTTAGATCATGTATACTTTGTATTTACAGATTTGTTTTTATTTAATAAATCGCAGTTATATAGTCACAGACATTTATTAAATTCATATATTTCACAAAATTCTTTGCGACGATGCAACTGCAATACAAAGTAAATTATATGAAAATAGTCTTGTCAGACTTTAGTGTAATTAAGTCGTAAGAATTGCTCAAAGATTAAGATATTCACTTACGGCCCACGAATCTTTGGAAACGTGGTAATCCAACCCAACTGAGAAAAGGTTGGCCAAGCCTATGTAGTCCTTTATGGGATATTTTTTCCGTAGAGTTTCAAGACTATCTATCTTTTCTTCTACGTCTTTCAGTGTCATAGTCTCCGTTTGCACATGTCTCGCATTGAAGACTGTTCTTGTTTTCGGACTATGTGAAGCATCAGTTTCACGTTCATAGTTCTATTTTGTAATAGTACGTCACGAGTTTTCCCCACTGTGATGTCTATTTAAGCTTGGTTTCATTATTATTCTTTTTATGCTACTTCTTTTCTAGATCATGTTCTGAGTATTTTATTTCTCTACTTCGATTTTATTTTTCTTTGGTCATTTCTATAATGTATAACGCCATAGCAATTCAGGAATATTCGTTCCGTTCTCTAGATTTCAGGACATCTATTGTTCCTACTACTTTTTCTATTTTTTACAACCTGTATTGTCACGTACAGAAGTAGAGCTAGGTGTGTTCAACTCAATTCTATCTTTCTGCAAATACTTCGTAAAACGTTCGTTTCAAATTAGCATTTATGTTACATAGTGGTTTAGCCCATCATGTGGACGATTAATCCATGTTTCACGGCAAGGATTATTTTATGTGCTCATCGGTTGTTTACTGTAGTATCCCATATCAGAATCCATTCAGCTATTAGCCTTTAAATTTCCTCCGTTGTTGTACTTATTTTATATGTTTTGTAACTTTCTAGACCTGATAAGTGCATTGGGAAGGTAGCCAAATTTAGTGAGAAGTGGAATATTTTCCACCATTGACTACCAGCTGGGATGTCATGCCACCCGGTCTTGAATGCCGATCTTCCAATAGATCGGAATTCAATGCCTCAATTTTTCCCTCACGTTAAGTGGCCTCGAAATGCATCAAGGACAAGCATGGAGCGAGTGTATTCCTCTGTTATCTAACCTTTTCCTTGGACCCGAAAAATGATTTCTGGGTGTAGATTTTGGGCACTAGTTTACCTTTCAATATAACGCAAGGTCGATGTTTTTGTCCATCATCAGTAACAGTAAGCGCAACAGTAATTCTGGAGTTTTCGTAACCAGTAGATTACAGGAAGACCGTTTTTACCTTTCTTATTTGTCGTAAGTTTGGAAGGCATGTCAAAATGGACTGGCGTTTGGTTTGCATTTCCCGTATATCCAAGATTGTAGCTGTGCATAATGATATAACATGTGGCTAATAAGCCAAGAACTTTTTACTAATGTCACCAGGAAGTTTTTGCGCGAGAGTTGTCCGCCGTCGTAGTGATAAACTGTTCCGTTTCATCATTCTTCTACACCAACCCCTACCTGCTTTAAAGTCCTTTTTAGTAATGTTTAAATTAGCAGCCCGTTGTAACGCTTTAAATTTTATAACCTTATAACCTAGGTAATTTGCATTCTTAAGGAATATGGGGCACCTTTTTTCCGCTTTTCTATTACGAATTTTAAAAATCGCTGCTCAACTTCATTAAACCTTCCTTTTTTGGGTCCACTAAAATTTCTTTTTTGGGTAATTTGCATTCTTATTCAGAGACGGAAATTTACTTCTCGAACTACCTATTTCCTTGAAGCGCCCAAATTGTTCGTTCTCTCTGCCTCGTTTGCAACCATTACTTTAAAACTCATATTGTTTTGGCTGCTTTTATGGCTATATAAAAGCCGCATATTTTTAATCTATTTTTTCCCATCTGAGTGATAACCCATTAAGAAGGCACATCCTGCATTCGCGTGTCTTCTTAATGGGTTATCATTCAGATGGGAAAAATTGAAATATACTACGGATTGTACACAGCACCTCTTTCGGGCCTCCTATCTTGCATCACTACTCTGACCGTTTTATCCGTTACTTCTTCAATATTTTGTGAATAAGTGGTGTCTTTTGCAGATGGTGACGCCAAGGTATTTAGTCTCAGTTACATATTTTGGCCATTATTAAGTAGTCATAATTGTAAACTTGTCTGTAATTCATTTGTCAGTTAGTGGGTTTTTGTATAGAAAATTGTAATCTGTTATGTTGTAGTTACCGACTGATTCTTACGAACGCAGTCTTTTAGATATTATTAATTTCTTTGGGTATCTTGGCGGTAACTATTAAAACAGTGGCGTCGGTAAATACCACTAAACATTTTTACTCTAACAGTCTGTTGTACTTTAAATTCCAAAGTTTCGGGCATGTCATCATCTCTTGCACTACTAACACTGAATTGCACAGGAATTCCAAGAAAAAATTACTTTTCGTAGATAAAGCGAAAAACTTTTCTTTTGAGCGCTTGATATATTTGTTCCAAGTAAGCGCTTGAAAGGCATTCTTATGCATACCGTTTATAGCTTTTATGTTCTTGCTAGCGTATCTATCAACTTGATAGAATCAATCGGGATCAGTCTATTAAGAAAATCACTCGCCAAATTCGCGTTTACAGAACAGTTTTCTATTATTAATATGTATTTCAAATCTCATTAATTTCTACACTTTCCTAGAATTTTTCTGTAGTGTTGATCAGACACATTGGTTTATATGCTCGTAAATTAGTGTTGTTTCCAGAGATATCTCCGATGAAAACAAGCTTCCTTTATTTTCAGCTTGATGGCCATTTGCTTTTAGCATAATTACGGCTTTCTTGCGTCCCATATTTTAGTTATTTCCTCTGTTACTTGACACGAACTTTCCTTTTTTTTTGTTTTGCGTAGGAAGTGGAGAATCTTCAAAAGAGGAAGGATGCCCGGTGCATCCAACAACTGTGGGA